>CM045554.1:28494016-28546902 GCA_024721245.1 Mitragyna speciosa
CGTCTGAAACTTCTTCTGCAACCCAACAATGAGCTGGCTCTTCTTGAAGCCGAATTTGGATGGGTTCAATTACCAATTCATCGGGATGTTTAATCATTGAGGACAAAGTAGCCAAGGCGTCTGCAAACACGTTACGTGTCCGTGGAATGTGCCGAAACTCCAAATTTCTGAACTTGGAGGCCAAGGACCGAGTAGACTGCAATGATAGGGGATGATTTTAGAATCCCGAGTTGCCCATTGCTTGAGCGTCTGATGTATGAGCAAGTCGGAATCACTAAATGCTATCAAATCTTTAACCTCCATCTCTAATGCCATCTTCAATCCAAGAATACAGGCTTCGTATTCGGCCATATTATTAGTGCAAGGAAAACATAGCTTGGCAGTTGCCGGATAATGCTTCCCTTCGGGTGAAACTAGAACAGCACCGATTCCAGCCCCAAAAGCATTTGAAGCGCCATCAAAGAACAATCTCCACCCCGAGTACTGCTCACTCATATCTTCAATTGCACCAACGAACAAGATTTCTTCATCTGGAAAATAAGTATTGAGTGGCTGGTAATCATTCTCTCTTGGATTTTCCGCCAAGTGATCTGCTATAGCCTGCCCTTTAATCGCCTTCTGTGTGGTGAAAACAATGTCAAATTCAGAAAGAATCATTTGCCATTTGGCCATCCGTCCAGTAAGCATTGGTTTTTCCAACAAATATTTCAAAGGATCAGAACGAGAAATGAGGTAGGTGGTGTGACTAAGCAAATAATGCCTTAGTTTTTGAACCGCCCAAGCCAACGCACAACAGCTTCTCTCCAGAAACGAATAATTAGCCTCATACGCAGTAAATTTCTTATTGAGATAGTAGATGGCCTGTTCTCTTTTTCCCGATTCATCATGTTGCCCCAAAACACATCCTACAGCTTCGTCAAGCACAGATAAGTACATAATCAGAGGTCTATCAGGTTGGGGCGGCACTAAAATTGGGGGATTCAACAAATAATCTTTAATTTTATCAAAAGCCTTTTGACAATCCTCACTTCCATTTGATGGGTACATTTTTCTTCAACAACTTGAACAAAGGTTCACAAGTAGAAGTCAGTTGGGCGATGAACCTGCCAATGAAATTGATTCTTCCCAAAAACTTTTTACATCTCTTTGAGTCTTCGGAACTGGCATGTCGCGAATTGCTTTGATTTTGGCAGGATCTATCTCGATGCCTCTCTGGCTAACAATAAACCCCAATAATTTGCCTGCCGGAGCTCCAAAGCACACTTAGCAGGATTCAGCTTCAAATTGTATTTCCTCAATCTCTCAAACAATTTTCTCAAATCCACCAAATGATCCTCGACCCTCTTAGATTTGATTATGATGTCATCCACGTAGACCTCCATCTCTTTGTGGATCATATCATGAAACAAGGTGGTCATTGTCCTTTGATAAGTAGCTCCAGCATTTTTCAATCCGAAAGGCATCACCCTATAGCAAAATATCCCCCAAGGGGTGACAAAAGCAGTCTTTTCTCTATCTTCTTCTGCCATCAAAATCTGGTGATATCCCGAAAAACAATCTCCAAATGATACGACATCGTGCCCTGCAGTATTGTCCAAAAGGATATGAATGTTCGGCAGAGGAAAGTCATCTTTCGGACTTGCCTTGTTAAGATCTCTATAATCCACACAAACTCGCACCTCCCCATTTTTCTTTGGGACAGGAACGGGATTTGAAAGCCAAATGGGATAATGAGACACCATAATGATTCCAGCGTTGAGTTGTTTTACAATTTGCTCCTTGATTTTGAGACTCATATCTGGTTTGAACTTGCGGGGTTTCTGCTTCACGGGTGAAATATTTGGATCAGTTGGCAATTTATGAACCACTATGTCCGTAGAGATTCCAGCTACATCATCATATGACCATGCGAAAACATCTTGAAATAAAGTCAAAAATTCAATCATCTCCTGCTTTTGCTTTCTTATTCAAATGAATGCTGACTTTGATTTCCTTAATCTCTGTTTCAGTGCCAATGTTAATGGATTCTGTTTCTTCTAAGTTCGGTTTGGGTTTCTCTTCATATTGTTCAAGAGTTTTTGACAAAGATTCATATACTCCCTCGGTATCAATCTCGTTTTCAATTTCAGATTCCATAATTTCAGATTCACAAGAGATATCGAGATTGCAATCATCAACTTCTAGAATGGTGATATCCAAAGGGTCAAATGATTTTATTGATGGCCATCTGAAAAAGATAACACACACATACAAAAACAAATAAATAAAAGAAATTATTAAAACCAATGAGAAAATTCTTCATTGCTTCAAATTTAGAAATAAACTGTAAATCAACAAAAGACGTCATCTTTAAAGATAGGGACCTTACTCAAGGACACATTCATCTTGAAATTCTATACCAAATAAAACACATTTTGACTTACAAGATGTTGGTATATGCAAAAGAAATTAGAGTCAAGAAACAAAAGCAGTCATTAAACAAAATATCCTAAGTAAGGCCCTATCTAAGCATGAGTCTGAACAAAAGACAATCCTCTAAATTTACCGAAACTCCCTTTGAATTGGGAGATAATCAGCTGTCCAATTTTGAAGGGCACCCTCAGCGATTGCTGGAAATTCAGAAGATTCTGACGGAGTGACATCACAGATAGCTCCAACAAATAATTGGGATATACTCAATTCGATCCCATTTGTAGAATTCTCTTCATCGAGATCAGATATCGCCACCCCAGATGAGCGAGGAAAAGTGTAGCACAATGGCGGAACACGCATCTCGAACCGCTTTCCTTCCTTTTCGGCAAGTTTTCGGATTCTCATCTCCCTTCTATCTTTTGCAGTTGGATGAAATCCTAATCCGAAGGTGTCCTTTTGCATTGGGAGCTCTATTGGTTCCAGAAGCCCTTGCAAATTTCTTCCGAGACCCTTCCCTATCTCATAACCTCCTCGGATCATTTCTTTAGCCATCATGACGCTAGCTTCAGATACATCTATTCTGATGAATGATTCGTTCTTCATAACCCACCCCGTAGAGATAACATCTTCAACACGATGAGCAGAAACGGAAGGTTTTTCACTGCCTCTCCATTTTGAATTGGCATTAACCATCATTGCACAGTCATCTTCAGCGAACACGGTAATTAACTGATCATTCACAATAAATCTGAGCATCTGATGCAGTGAAGAAGGCACCAAATTAGAAGTATGTATCCACGGTCTCCCCAACAGAACATTATAAGCACCAGAGAAATCCATGACTTGACAAGAAACTTGAAACTGAGCTGGGCCAACTTCTAAAACCAAATCGATTTCACCCATCGGCTCCCTCCTAGTTCCATCAAAGCCTCTCACCACGACAGCTGATGTGCGAAGCTTAACATCAGATAGCCCCAGTTTGACAATAGTAGCCCACGGACAGATATTTAAAGCTGATCCATTATCCACCAAAACCCTTGGTAACAGCTTTCCGTTACAACGCACTGATATGTACAATGCCTTGTTGTGTGCAATCCCTTCTGCAGTCAAATCGTCGTCAGAGAAACTAATATGAGCTGAGGTGAGAATGCTGCCCACAACATTAGAAAATTTGTCAACGGGAATATTTTTAGAAACGTGAGTCTCATTAAGCACTTTGAGCAAAGCTTCCCTGTGTAATTCAGAAGTCAAGAGCAAGTTCAGGAAAGAGATATGGGCAGGTGCCTTGTCCAGCTGTTCCACTATCTTGTATTCACTTCTCTTAATCAATTTCAAAAAATCCAAAGCATCCTTTTCAGATACGGGTTGCTTAGGTAACAGAGAATTTCCTTGAGCTTTGGGTTGGGCATTCGTCTCGGACTCTCCTAAAATTCTCCCAGATCTAGTGACAGCATCAACTTCTTCTTTCAACAACTTCTTTTTCCCAATCAACAATGCGGGTTCCTCGTAATTCCATGGTACTTCCTGTAAACTATTCACAGGCATCTGTTCTGGAAATTCGATTACAACGGGTTCAGGCATATCCAATTCAAAAGGGGGCAGGTCCAAAATGAACGGATCAAGACATCTTTCTAATACAAAAGGTTCATCTTTTCTGGGCACTGATTGTTTCAGCTCATCTTGGAAGAGGCCCTCCTCGTCATTTACTACTGGCACTTTAGCAGAAAACCCTTCCTTCATCTTGACCAAATCAGCTTCCATTATACTCTCGATCTCATACTCATCCACAATATACGAAGCAGGATCATCCAATTCCTCGTCAGCAGTGATGGCTCCTACAGTGTTTCCATGCTCTGGAAGAGGGTTTTTGCTCACACTGGGTCCCTGCTCCCCCGGTCTTCTAAGAACGATCTCTCCAGACTCAATCATGTCCTGAATATGATTCTTTAAAGTCCAACAATTGACCGTTGAGTGTCCTGGACTCCCTGAATGGTATGCACAAATAGCGTGGGGATTGTATCCCGCAGGCAAACCCTTATTGTAAACTTTTGCAGGGATCACTCCAATTTTGCCAGCGGCTTTCAACTGCTCATATAGTTGGTCAATGGGACGGCCCAGATTGGTGTAAGTTCGGGGTGGCCTTTGAATTTGGTCTCGGTTAGCTTGAAATGGGTTTGGTGTGATATGGATGTTGTTTTGTTGTGGTGGTCTTGGGTTATATGGAGGACGAGAGTAATTTTGGAAAGTTGGTCGGGAAGCTGGTAGTGGGACAGAAAAATTTGGATAGTTGGGTTGATGATGATGATGCTGGGTGTTAGTGTGATAGACTGGTTGAGGATGGAGAGGTTGTTGGTAAGGGGTTGTGTATGGAGGATAATTTTGAATTCTGGGTCTGAAGGATGGGCCTTGATCCCATACAAAAGCAGTCTCCCCTTCCTTCTTTTTAAACAGGGGTTTCTTCCCATTACTGCCCGGATTCTGATTTTGCAAAGCTTCCAACTGTAACTTCAAGGCTGTCACATTAACAATTTTGCCCGCCTTGACAAATTCATCATATTCCTCTAACTTGTTGATGATGGCAGAAAACGAACTTCCTGACATGCGAAAGATTTCCTCAAAATATGGCGGGTCGTGGGCCTTAATGAAAGTTCGGACAATCTCCTCTTCATTCATGGGAGGTTCCACCTTGGCAGCTAACTTTCTCCAACGTTTGGCGTATGTCTTATGATCCTCTGAAGGCTTCCTCTTAGTACTCTCCAGCGTGGTTCGTGTTGGAGCCAATTCACAATTGAATTCGTACTGCTTGACAAAAGCCGTTGACAGATCCAACCAACTCTTTATCTCCTGAGGCTTCAAATTTGAATACCAGTCTAATGCGTCACCTTCCAGACTCTCAGGGAACAGACGCATTGGTAAATTCTCATCGTCTACCGGTTTGCCAAGTTTGTTGGCAAACATCTTGAGATGCGTCTTGGGATTTCCAGTTCCATCATACTTAGTGAATTTAGGTGCCTTAAAACCCAATGGCAACTGAACGTCTGGAAAAAGACAAAGATCATCATAGCCTAACCCGCCATGCTTGTGCAGCCCTTGACTTTTCTTCATGAAATCCTCAAATCGATCCAATCTTTTTAGCAAATCTTTATCCGCAGTGGTGGCATTTTCATCCATGGCTGGTTTTCCTTGAGAAGCCACATCCCAAACAAAAGGTTCTGCAGTTTGATGATGAGGTACTTGAAAATTGGGTGGAATGTTTGGGTTGATATGTGGATGAGATTGGGGAATTGGGTAATTAGGAAGGTTCGTTTGGACGTAATTAGGACGCATGTGTAAAGGATCAGAGTTAAAATGGGCCGACGGTCTTTCAATGGGGTTGGCAAAAGGTGGAATGGAAGCAGCTTGCATATTGGTTGTGAGAGGCAATTGGTTAACCTGCTCAGGGGTGTGGTCAACTGCTGGTGTTGGGTTGTTTGGAGCACCACCACTGCTGTTTGCCACAAGTTGATCGATTACACGCCTTTGTGATGTCATTTCTGCACTCAATTCATTAAACTTGCCCAACACTTCACTCAACTGAGCTCCCAATGCAGAGAAATCCACAGACACTGCTTGAGTTGGCCTTTCTGAAACATCCGGAGTCGAACTCATGTTTATACGTTTCAAAGCTTGACTTCGGGATCTGGTAACGATGGGGCTTCTTTGAAATGAAGCTATGATTTAAAGTACCTGGAACGTACATAAAAAAGGAAGGAAGGTTTAGTCGCCCCATCGTCATTGTCACTGTCAATTTTATTATCATAAAAAAAGAGAAAAAGACTAAAATTAGTAAGTATATAAATGATTCAGATGCATGTCTTAGGGGGTGCCCTTATTATGCCAAGGGTAGGCCTAACATGATGCATCACTGTCGAAGTAGGGCCTGTTTACCAAACCTGTACTTTCAAGTCAGAAAAAAAGAAAACCATTTTCATTGATAGATCTAAAATTTAAAATTCACTGTTTACATCATCTCTCGAAGACGGCTGTGTACAAAGTCATTAAACCTCTTTAGCCTATCTATCATAGCATCTTTTGATTCTCTAAAGTAGGGATTTTTCATGCGTTCTGCTTCATCATACAATTCACTGCATTTCCTTTTCAGCTCTTGATGCTTCTCCCTTGACTGCTCGTACAACTCTTTATTTCGTTCTGCCATTTGCTTGTTTATCTCCATAGATTGTTTTAGTTGCAGGTTTTCTTTATCTTTTGCCTCGATGATGGCCATCAATCTTCTTACTTCCTCGGACGGTGCCACTTGCGGTCTGTTCCCTTTGAGATTCCGAAACCAATCTTCGTACTGGGGAGTGACCAAACCCATTTGCTTGGATTGCGAATCATAGACAATGTTGTCATCATTGGATAATGTGCCCCAAGCAGAAGTGATTTGGGTCTTCATTGGAACAGGATATGGACAAATTCCTTTATCAAAACTGATGGTGAAATTAGCTAGTTCGGGTGTGGGTGGCAGGCCCTGAACACGTCCAAGTTGTCTGAGAAACCTCTTCGGTGTGTAGGCAGCAATGCCCTGAGTCCCTAACAACGGTATGAAATCTGATGACTTTGTACGTAAAGCTGGCTTAAGGCAATCGGTCCAATCTAATACCCATCTGACTCCTTGGTCTGGCAAAGTCTTCAAAAAATCCAAATATTCAGATGAATTCATTGGTCTAGTCATTCTTATCAACCCTCTTATGATGAGTAACAATCCAATTATATCCGACCAATGGCAAACTATCACGGACAGGTGAATGCCTCTTGAAATGTTCCATAGCCCATATATACAGAATTCGATTTGACCCGTGGAAGAAATTTTCTCCTCTTTGACAATTCGTGCATGAAACGAATATGTCTGCCACTACCGTTGGTACTATAGAAACTCTTTGGCTTCCAATACCAAAGAATAGATCGGTCATGAACTTGGTGGTCTTGAAGCCTATCCTCTTGTCTCTCCTAGGGAAAAGGTAGATGCCGGCCATTACGAACCCATACACCATCGGTCTCTTATGCTCCCATATCATCCTAGATGTGAATGTGAAGTCCTCCTATGTGTCGGTCGAACCCATCTCTTACTGCGAACCGATCGAATAGAAACTTTACATCCACACTCTGATCTGACCCTTGAATTACAAATTCTTTTAAACCAGTAAAATGACAGAATTCGGCCTTTCCTGAAGCGGTTGGAAACACTATTGATGTATGTTTCGTTGTCAAATTCAGCAAACCGGACACTTCTTCAATAGTGACAGTCATCTCTCGATCCCCGATCCTGAATGCTGAGCAACTGGGATCCCATAGGTGGACCAAAGCTTCCACCAAACGTCCATCTGCCTCTATATCTTTAAAATCACCAATTGGCCCTAAGAACGCTGCTACTTGATTGATTTCACTAGAGGACATGAGAGTTGGCCATTTCTGGATTTCGGGTGGGACTGCCAACATCTGATAGATACGCCGCGGACTGTCCATCTGAAGCATGTCACTCATATCAGATACCTTACCTACAGGCCCTACTTCTCGAGTTTTACAGCAAATTTAAACGTGCAATTCCCATAAAAGGGTTATATACCCACGGGAAACAAGGTTGGCTTATTTCCTAAAATGGGGTTCCCTAGGCGGCATCCCCTTCTAGGGTTGATGCATGATGCCAGTTTATTAAATAAAACAAAATAGACAAAACTTTTGAAACGACAATGTTAAAGAATCCTATCTACAATTATGCATAATGATTTTTTTTTTTTTTTTTTTTTTAGAAAAATGGGTCATACACTGTACAAAAGATGCATTTGCTGCAAAATAGGTATGTATAGTAAAAAACGTCTTAAAAAGAGAAGTTCGGGTTTGCAACTTAAACACGGTGTATACAAGTAAAAAAAATCAGATTTTTTTTATTTTTATTTTTATATATATATTTTTTGAAATTTATAAAAATTATCATTATTGAACTCTCGGGTATTTTCGGTTTATAAAAAATAAACCTTTGTGAAAAACTAGGAGATACTATATATTTATATATATATATTTTAAAGAAATGAACTTATAAGATGAAAAATATAAATATGCCAAAAATGGGTCAATTTCCTATAAGAGCACCGTACCAGGGCTCTTTATTCTACGGTTTATGAATGTAATCAAAACGAGAGAAAATGCGTTAGTTTTCAACAATATCACATAACACATTGATAAAGCAATAAACAATATAACTAAAAAAAGATAAATAAAGAGAGGTGGATTCCCTCCTCTCGTGCATAATGTACCTGATAGGGTAAGGTTGACTCTACTCTAGGTTATTCTACATGGATGCATGAGGTTGGGCTTGCTAATGCATCTAGACTCAATTAAGCTGTCGGTTCCCAAGCCTTCAGACCTAAGGGTAAGGGTTATCAATCCCAAATCCTTTCGTCGGTGGCTCGAGTGATCCCCCAGACACTGCTACGTGCACATCGTGCCCCGGCCACGTGTCCGAGTGGATCTATTTTAAAGCCCAAATCTCTAGACTTGTGGACTCAAGCCGAGAGTTCGGGTGATCTCCCAAACATGATTACGTGCACATCGTGCCCCGCGCACATGCCTAGGTAGATCAATCCTATTCCTAACTGGGATGGGTGGGTGACAACCACCAAAAAGAGAAAAAGGATAAAAACGTCGAATGCACGTATGAAGTGCTCCTTATGAGAGGAAGGAATGTAATAATAACACGCGTGGGCTCTAAGGGTGATTGACCCCTTCCCCAAATGCAAGCGCGGTCGAATAAAGTAATAACAAGTAAATAAATCATACATACATCACATAAGTAGCCGAGAGACGGGAAGTGTGTGAGATACAAAAGAAATACCTAAAAACCTAGAAAAATAAAAATGCAATCCTAAGCATCCAAATGCAAGTAAAATGAAAGGGTTAGAAAAGGAAAAAGATGACTAAACCTAGTGCTCGGACTCACTAGTGATCCCCAGTGGAGTCGCCAGCTGTCGCGCCCCATTTTTCGAAAAGAAAGGATAAATAATAATAAATGATAAAAGTGAGTGTAAATGAAAGGGAATAAATGTGATTATGGTGAGGAGTGAGGAAGTCGGAAAAAGGAAAAGGAAGAATTAAATGAGATTTGTGTTTAAAAAATGCTTTATTTTAAAATAAAAGAAAAAGGGCCTAAAATGGGACTTTGGAGAATGCGACGATTTTTGGGCCCGAAAAATAGAGTCTAAAAAGGGTTTTTATGAGAAATGGAGTCGCCACTTGGTATTGAGTTTTGGGTGTACCAAGTCACCCGAAAATATTTTATAAAAGGTAAGAAAATTTGGGAATGATTCATTTAAAGAAATGATTTTGGCAAAATGTAGGAAAAACAAGAAAAACCCTTTTAGACGACTCCAGGTCTTTGAAAACAAGAGAAAAAGGTTCGGGAGTCACAGTTGAAGAAAGGGAAGGCAAAGGCTTGCGCCTAAGGCACCCTTTCAACCTAGCCGAAACTAGTTGCGAGGTTCAGTCTAAATTTTCCTAATATAACCCTAAGATTTTATCGCATTTGGATGCAACTATATGAATGCAGATCTAGTCCTAAAAATGGATATCGATAAGGGACAAAATGTTCCATTGAGATTTGGGTCGGGATTATCGCATTAATTGCGAAACCCGAGTCTAGACCTCGATGGAGTCACGAGTATAGATGCAAAAATGGAATGCAAAAAGAAAAGAAAAATAGTAGTATAGATAGTACGTGAACAAAGAAAGTGGGGATGCAAACATAACGGGTACGGGGGACTGATGGACTCGTGACTAACTGTTTCTACTCACGGAGGGGGGAACGACATGTACGCCATCGCTTCCCACGTGAGTAGATTGACTATTTCTAGTCAAATCACACAAATGACCTAAAATTCTATGTGTAGTGGAATCTAAATGTTATGCACTAGGTAGAGGTTAAAATAGATAATAAATGATAAAGTATATAAAAATTATACAAAAATGAAAAAGGCCTAAAAGATAAAAATGTGTGTGAAATATCATGAACACGCGAGAAATGATCCTAATACTAAAATGATCTAAAGGCCTAGCATTGGACTAGCCTATTTTCTGAAAATTCTCCGCTAGCGTTGGACTAGCGAAGAAAACGAAATTAACCACAACTAGCTTTGGACTAGTGTGGCGACGATACACATATATAATTAAAGCAAGTAAATAAATAAAGCGTGTATTAAAGCAATAAATCACATAAAAGCAAGTAATAGCAAGTAGGAGCACATAGCACATAAGCATGGTATTCTAGATGCAAGTTCCTAGGAAAAGCGAATAAAACACACAAGCACATAACACACATAGCACACAAAGCCCTAACTATTACATCGGAGAATAACCTAATTGCAGTCTAAAAATAACCTATCTAACCTATCTATTACACTTTCTATCTAAAATACATAGGCTTTAATTAAATAGATAAAACGTAAACTATCTATTACATTAACTATCTAAATACAAAAAAAATTTTTTTTGCTAAATAGAAAATTACCTATCTATTACATTTCTTTGAATAATCAAAATTAAATTTGAATAAATAATATGACATGAATAAATAAACATTCATACATAAACAAAAATTATAAACACAAAAATACATTAAAACACATAGAAAAACACATAGGAGCACATAGAATTACATAAAAGGAAATTAAAAGGGTAATTGAAATACCTCCCGTTCGTAAACTCGGTACAAATTGCTACTAACATGAACAAACATGTCAAAAATACCACTATTTGATAAATAAATCAATTAATTAAATAAATTAATACCAAGCACTATGAACATACTAAAATAATTCAAACAACAAAAATAAAAGAAAGAAAATAATGATAATAATAATTAATTATTTAAAAAGAAAACGCAACTTGTTTAAGTAGGAATAAATAAGTAAATAAAACAAAACAACGAGAATAAAGAAATAATGATAATATAAGATAAAATACAAAAATACATATTTAAACTTTTTTAAAAAAACCAAATAAGAATTATTAAAATAACTAAAAGAGAAATAAAGAAAATTAATTTGAACATTAATTAGACTAACAATACCCAATTTTAGAACATTAATTGTAAAAAAAAATTTTTTTTTTTAATAAATAAAGAAAATGTGAAAAGAAATAATTTAAAGTTTTGAAGACATAACTAATTTTAATTAATACTTTTTTTTTTTTTGGGCAAAAATAAAATATTATAAGATTTGGATTAAAAGTGAAAATTTAAGCAATATTCTAAAGTGAAAAATGTAATTTGCAACAAGTAAAAAGGTAAAATTATAATTTTAAATCCTACTTACGGTAATGACATAGTTTACAACAAATTTAAAAGCTAAAATGTAATTTTCAACAAGTATAATGCCCAAAAATAAAAAATTCCAGCAATATTTAAAGCCAAGAACACAATTTCAGCAAGCTTATTAAATAACACACAATTTTCAGCAAACATTTAAAGGCAAAATTTCAAGTTTTAGCTATTTGGAGAGCAAAAATATAAATTCCAGCAACATTGGAGGACAATAAAGTAACTCCAGCAAAAATATAATGGCAAAATGAAATTCCAGCAAGGTTTAGGGGCAAAAATGCAAAATTCCAGCAACATGATGGACCAAATTGCAAATTCCAGCCATATTCAAAGACTATAATAGAATTCCAGCAACATTTTATGACAAAAATGGAATTTCCAGCAATGTATAAGGGCCAAAATGCAATTTTTAGTAACATTTAAAGCCTAAAATATAATAAAAGAAAGTTTGGGAGGCAAAATTGCAATTTTCATAAATATCAGAGGGTAAAATTGCAATTCTAGAAAAATTATAGGGGTCAAAATGTAATTACCGACAAATATAGGGGTCAAAAATGAAAAATTAAAAACGTAGGGGGCAAAATTATAATTATCTAAAAGTTGAGGGACCTAAATGCAATTAATCGGGACCTAATTGCAAAGAAAATTAAATTATGGGGGTCAATCTACAATAAACAGAAATTTAAATGCACAAATCAAACATTTTCAGGGCCACAGTAGCATTACTGAAAATATAAGGACTATAAAATAAATACCTATTATTAATTAAAATAAATAAAAAACTAACTAACCAAAACGACGTAGTTTTGAGTGAAACTACGTCAAAACGACGTAGTTTCACCAAAACATTTTTTTTTTTTTTTCATTAAAACTTTTCCAGATTTTTTTTTTTTTTTTCTCTTTTTCTCTCTTTTCTTTCTCTTTCTCTCTTTTCTCTCTTTCTTTTTTTCTTCTTCTTCCTTTTTTCTTCTTCTTCCTTCCCCCCCCCCCCCCCCGATTCTGTTTTCTCTTCTTCTTCTTCTTCTTCCCCCTCCCCCGATTCTGTTCTCTCTTCTCTGTTCTCTCCGTCTGATCGTCTCTCTTCGCCTCGCCGGTGTGACTCTCTCCCTTTCTCTCTCTCCATCGTCAGATTTCTCTCTCTATTTCAAACTAAATCTCCCAAACCTCTTTTGGTCCAAATTAAACACAAATTCCCCAATATCATTTCATGGATTGAACGAATATATAGGCAAACAGAATTTGAGGGAGGTTGAGAGTTCTTACCTGGGTCGAGAGCGAGGTGGTGGTGTGACTTTCGATGGGTAATTTGACTGTGGATGGTGCTGCAGCCGAGTGATGGTTGGGGCTTTTTGTGGTGTGTGCAATTGTATGTGTGTTTTGTGTGTGCACTGTGATGCGAGTGAACTGTGTTTTTGACTGGTTTTTGAAAGCGAATTTTGATGTGTTTTGCCTTTGTGTGTAGGTGAAGGGCTGTGTGTTTGCAGGTGGAAGCGAAGCGTCTGGTGTGTGCTTGGTGTCTGTGGTGTGTGGTGTGTGTAGGCTGATGTGTCTGTGTGTGTCTGTGCGTTGTGTGTGTTGTGTGTCTGTTTGTGTTTTGCGTGTGATGTGGTGTGTGTTTGTGAGTGTAGTTTCTGTGCCTGTGCGTTGTGTGTATGTTTTGTGTGGAAAAAATGCAGGTTGCGTGCTGTGTGTGGGCTGATGTGTCTGTGTTTGTGTGTATGGCATGAGAGGGGGAAGAACATGCAGGTGATGCTGGTGTGTTCTGTGTCTGTGTGTGCTTGTCTGCAGGGGAGGGGAGTGAGGGAGTGCAGAGAGGTCAAGTGTGTGCAGTGTTTATGTGCCCGTGTGAGTTGTGAGTGTTGTGCGTGTGTTTTTGTTTTGCAGAGAGGGAGGGGAAA
Organism: Mitragyna speciosa; assembly: GCA_024721245.1. NCBI lineage: Eukaryota > Viridiplantae > Streptophyta > Magnoliopsida > Gentianales > Rubiaceae > Mitragyna > Mitragyna speciosa. The sequence goes on from CM045554.1 coordinate 28,507,676, forward strand.
GAAAATGCAGGTGTGCGTGATGTGTGTGTTCTGGTTGTGTGAATTTGTGTGTGAGGCGTGAGAGTGAGGAAGAATGGAAGAGCTTTGTGCAGGTCAGTGTGAGTGAGGTGAGGTTGTGTGTTTAAGGTGTGTCTGGTGAGGGAGATGTGAGGGAGAATGTGAGAGTGCAGGGGAAAGGGGCAGAGAAGTGAGTGTGGTGTGTGCTGTGTGTGCAATGGTGTCTGTATGGTGAGTGTGTTAGATTGTGAGTTTGCAGGGGGAGAGCAAGCCGAGAGAGTGAGAGGTGTGTGCTGTGAGGGAGAGGCAGGGAGATGAGGTGAAGGTGTTCTTGTGCGTGTCTGGTTGTGTGTGTTTGGTGAGGGATATGAGGTGAAGGTAGAGAGGGTGAAGTCTGTGAGTTGGTGTAGGTGTGTGGCAGAGGGCAAGCAGATGAGTGTGTCTGTGTAGTGTGATGATTTTAGAAGGAATTTTGAACAAAATTTCTCAAAATCTCATGAAGGAGTTGCAAGTGGGGATGATGAGTGTAAACTGTTCTGATGGCTGTAGCAGCCATGCTGCTACAGCAGCAGGCTGCGTTTTGCAGCCTGCTTCCTCCTCTTTTTTTTTTTTTTTTTAAGAAGAAAATAAAGAAAAATGAAAAATGAAAATAAAATAAAATAAAACTACTTGAACTCTTTTTTTTTTTTTTAATTATATTATATAAAAAAATTGAAGTATAACATTATAAAAAAAGAAAAGGTAAAATTTAGTGCAACAACTTAAAGATTAATTTAATATTAAAAAAAATACAACTTAAAATAAATATCAAATGGTCTTACCAAAAACAAAATAATAATTTTTTTCTTTTCTTTTCTTTCTTTTTTTTTTTTTTTTTTTTAACATAAAATTTATAAAATGCTCATAGGTAGAATTCTCATAAAGAAAATTGTAAATAAAAAGTGCATTGGAAAACGTGACCTAAATATGACAAAAATTATAAAATTTATGAAAATTAATAAATGACATCACAAAATTTTTATACAACATGCATTATTACATAAAGCACATATAGTATAATTTTCACTCAAAATTTTTTTTTAAGATTAACGCATTCTCGAAAAACGTGCCCTTAATAAACAAAAAGACAAAAAATAAATAAATACTGAATGACCTCTAAAAATTATGTAATTTTACAGAAAATTTATGAATATATAAAAAAATGAAAATATAAAATTTTTCACTTGAAAATTATCGTAAAAATAGTGCATTGGAAAACGTGACGTTGAATAAAAAGAAATACTAAAATTTTAAATAAATAATGAATGACTCCCAAAAATCATTAAAATCATAAATAATGATAAAAATAGTAAAATCATGTATTTAGGAAATAAAATAAAATAAATTAATATTTACATGGCGAAATTACCATTTTGTCCCTGATGTGACGAATTAGACATAATATGCGAAAATTGTACTCGACCCCTGAAAAATAGGAAAATACCCCCTAAAATAAAAGTGACAACATATTTTTACAAAAGGTGTGTCAAAATTTGGTGTCTACACGACTAATTCAGTTAAATAATACAGAAAATGAATAAAGGGTCAAGCGGTTTTATCTTTACGACTCCACCCCAGAGGTCGGGAGGCTCGAATCCCATCAACACTAATTCTCTACTTCCATTATAATAATGTAGGATTGATTAAAAACAAAAAAAAAAGTTAAATAGTACAATTGCTATTTGCAAGCAACGGCTTGCAACGGCCTTTTTTTGTTTACAATTTTGCCACAAAATTTTTTTATAAGTACTTTTTAATTCTTATTTTCTCCCACATCCAAATTTTATCTTCTCTCTTGCATTTCTAATACTCTCAATTCCTTCATTTACTTCATTTCTTTACTTCTTTTCTAATTTGCTCACTCCCAATTTGTTTATGTTCTAATATTTACTTAGTTCATCCAATATCTATAATTATAAGCACTCGATCATTATTTATAATTTTTTATTTTTGCTTATTTATTGTCAAATGGCAAGTTTTGATGGTGGTAGCTCATTCTTAAAATCAATGAGCAAAGGCAAAAATATTTTGCGCAACATCAGCTAGAATGATATCTATGACGTTGATATTACAACTCAAGAAAGTCAACATATGGAGACCATTTTTGAGGAGCAAACAATTGAAATTGAAGGAGAAAATAGCAGAGCTCCCAAGCCTGACATCTTCACAAAGCACTTCGCCAAAGTTGATGTAAAAGGCGAAACTCAAGCAAGATACAATTATTGCCAAAAATATTACCGATACAAAATAGGAGATGGCTATAGAAAGTATCACAAGCATATGAAAAAGTATCATCTTCATGAATACTATATATATAAAAAAAAAAACTACTTGGTTTGCTACTTCTAACCTTTCTTTATTTCGATATAGTGAGGAAAAAAATAAGAATGAAATGGCAAAACTCTTGCACATTTATCTTTTAATTTTAATGAAAATTTAGATTTTAAAAAATATTGTCAAAATGTTTTAAATCCTCAATTTAAATTTGTTCCTAGAACAACTCTTAGACGAACATTTAAAACTCTTAGACAAACATTTAAAAATATTTATAATCAAAGAAAAAAAGAATTAATTCAATTATTTTTAAATTTAGATAGTTGCGTATATATATGTTTAGATATTTAGAGTGATAATTGGTAAACACATTCTTATATGGCCATAACTTTTCATTCAATTGATAATGAATGAATATACCAAAAAAAGTTTTAGCTTTTCATATTTTTGATGAATCCTATGCAGCTTTAAATATTTTTAAAATGATTAGCATTATTTTGAGAGAATATGGCCTATATTAAAAAGATTTTTACAATTGGTTTCGATAATGCATCTACAAATACGACTTCTATTAGAGAGTTACAAGATTTTTGTTAACCCTGATTAAGTGGTAAATTTTTTCATATTAGATGTGCATGTCATATTTTAAATTTAGCTACACAAGATGGTTTACGAACTAGCACTTGAAAAGCATATCAAACCTACTAGAAAAATAATTTTTTATTTGTGGGCACACCCTAAATTAATGAAACAATGGAGCACTTTTTGTAGGGCTAATGGAAAAATCTAAAAAGATTTTCAAGGAATGTTCTACTCGTTGGAATTCAACTTTTGAATTACTCAACCAATCTTACAAATAGAGTAAATTATTATGTGCATTATTGCAACTAATATGACCGACATAATATTGCATGAAAATAATTGGATTGTTTGCAATAAAATTTTATAAGTTCTAATAGTTTTTAGTAATGCTACTCATATTTTGTTTGGTGTATATTATCCTACTACTCATTTATTTCTTACTGAAACATGTACTATTGTTGGTTGTTTAAATGAATCTAAATATGATGATTTTCTAAAACAACCTATTACGGATATGTTTAGAAAATGGATTAACTATTATGAACATAGTCCGCCCATATATTTGGTTGCTTCGGCTTTTGATCCTTGTATCAAACTTGATGGTTTGCATGAGTACTTGTTTTTATATTATGAACAGATATATGGTAGTGATAATTATACTTATGATGTTAATAAAATGGTATTTGAAGTTAAGGAACTCATTTGTTCTTTATATAATAAATTTTTATTGCTTATGGTGATCAATTTCTTACAAGTATTTTGGATGAATCTTCTAGTAACACCGGTAATATGAATAAAAGTAAATGAACTATTAAACTTGGTGGTAAATTGCTTTTTCAAAGGTCAAAACGACAAAAGGGTTCACTTAGTACTAATATAGAACTCGAGTCATATCTAACTACCACGTTTGAGTATGATGACATCAACTTAACTAAACATTTCAATGTTCTAGAATGGTGGAAGCAAAAATCATAGAATTATCCTATTCTTTCCCTCATTGCTAAGCAAATTCGAGCATGTCCATTAATAGTGTGTTTATAGTTAGTATTAGTTGTGTGTTTTTCATTATGTTTTATTGTTTTGTTGTGTTAACGAGTCGATCTACTTTATATATATATATATATATATATATGTATATATTTTGTCTTTCTAGGTGATTAGGTACAAATTGGAAGAAAAAGAAGATTCATGAAGAGGCGCGAGCGCGTTGTGAATGTAACGCTAAGCTATTGGATTAAAGTAGGACTCTTCAGTTAACTACTCAATATTTAATTATGCTGGATAGCTTTTAAGAGTCATCATTATCTTATATCAGTGAGAGTTAAATTTCCTTTTAGATAGTTGTTTTAGTCAAATAGAATTTTGTTAAGAATAATCGCTTGTGATAAGGGCTCTAGTGATTAGGATAAGGTAGAAAAAGTAAGGAAATAAAGAGTGGCAAATGTTTGTACACTTTTTATCTCTCCTCTTGCATTATCGGCTAGATGTTCTTTCACAAACAATTCAATTTCTCTACTTGTTTTTAATTCTATGGGGAGTTACTAAATTTATTTTCTAGTAAAAGAAATATTTGAAGAACTGTTTCTACCAAAACTATGAAATCGAATTTAATTTGATTGTTTCTTTCATTCATTGATATTTGTATATTTCCTGGTTTTATTCTTAGGATTATTGTGTTAGATGGCTAGATATTTAATCAAACCAAATAATCCACTATGTAATTATTTAATTATTTAGATATTCATGATAACTAGTATGAGGTTCATGTCAGGGAGATGTACAATCTAATTTAAATTAACCCTTATAGGTGTTTGTTAATTAAAATTGGGCTTTTCTAGTTTGTAGCGCAATTGTGAGATTAAATTCTATGATTGTATTTAGGTTGTCTCTCAATTAGGGAAGAAATTAATGGTTGTCCCTTAACTACCGAAATAGTAAGGAAGAGTTGGTTGTTACATTATATCAATAGCTATAACCAATTTATCAATAATTGTTAGAATGTATTATTGCATCAATGATCAGTTGCTAGAATCAAATTCGATATTATTCCCTTGGCTAAAGCTTTATTATACTTGAATTTATTTAATTTAATTTTTTGCAAATTAATTTATTTTAGTTTAATTAGCTATTTTTAATTATTTTAAAAAACCCCCCTTTTTATTCTAATAACATTGAAATAAATAAATCGACTAATCCTTGAGGAGACGATCTTACTCACTACTACACTCAAAAATCATAATTTATTGAGTAGGTTTTTAATATTTATTTTTGTGCAGTTGATACTTTTCCATCCAGCATCAACAGTAGCGACGAAACAAGTTTTTAGTGCCGGTGGAAGCATTTTGGATGAGACAAGGTCAAGATTAAGTCCTGAATCACTGGAAATTCAAGTATGTGTAGATGATTAAAGTAGAGCATAATATAAACCACAAGAGATGATTAAGCAATAAACACTTACTTTATTACAGAGAATCATTTCCATCTCTTGTGGTCTATGAATAGTACACAACAGATTCTAGTATGATCATAAGCAATAAAGATGATTAAGTAATAAATACTTACTTTGATATTCCATCTCAATTTCAAAGAAATATCGTGTAATTTTTTACTTAAAATGTTTACCATTGATATTGTAATGTATTGTTCATCATTTGATAACGTAGTGTACTTTTATAAAATTTATGTCGCTTAATCCTTCTTTATAAAATAATAATAAAATAAAAAATATGATCTTTCTTTTAGGGTGCAATTCTGGTTCCAAAACTGATGGTTTCATAACCATAACCAGGAAAGATGCAGTTATGGTTCTATCTTTTTAAGGAACCAAAATCCTCTTATATGGTGGGGTTCTGGTTCTACCTTTTTAAAGAACTAGAACTATTGGTTCTAAACTGTAACCGGCAGTTCTAGAACCATGGTCATGCCTACTTGGGCTCTTGATATGTACATATATACCTGTGTCTATATATATATATATATAGAGACACACACACACAAACACACATATATATGTATGTATATACTATACATACATGTGCGTGTGCACACATATGCATGTATATATACGTGCGTGTGTACACACGCACGCATATATATATACACATACATACATATACACACACATGCATGCATATATATATCTATGTGTATGTGCGTGTGCGTGTGCATGTGTATACACACACACGGATATAAGTGTGTGTATATATGTGTGTACACATGCGCGCGCACACATATATATATATATATGTATATATATATATATATATATATATATATATAAAGTTCTAGGGCCATAAGTAGACCCAGACAGATGGTAAATAGGCGGGATTTAATTGGCACTGTTGAATATAGGTTGTATGGGTGGGACTAAAATGGGTTAAACTTATTTTAATGACACCCAAATACATAATAAATCCTATATATCATTTTAAAGCTATCATTTCCTTATTAATCAAATGTTGCTTTTTTTAATATCATTTAGTTTTTTTGGCTTAACCTGATACTACAATTTTATATCATTTAGTTTTTTTGGTTTAATTACTAAGGAAATTAGATGTGTTACAAAAGTAGAATCTCACTCGGTTACTTGATTTCTATTAGCCTTAGCCATATCCTGTTGATTACTTGAATTCAATTAATTGTGATTAGACTTCGCCATATCTTTTTTATAAGGACAATTGTAGTTTAGCCATACATCTTGTTGGCATATCTGTACATATACGTAACAATCATGTCCAAAGAAAATCAATACAAACACTTACTTTTACATGGTATCAGAGCCGCCCTAAATTTTTTCTAACGTTTTCTACATTTTCTTCCAATGATTTCTTCTAATACTAATAGCCAACTGATTCTTCCTAATACCAACCCATAAACACCACTACCAACTTCTTTACAACATGCCTTGTCTATCATATTAATTAGTCAAAAATATTTGACTTGGAAAACTCAATTTATTCCTCTTTTGAATTATCAAAAATTAACTGGTTTTATTGATGGTTCCATGCCTATTCCATCCAAGACAATAGCTTCCTCTACCAATCCAAATGAATTGACTCTCAATCCAGAATATGAAACTTGGTTTCATAAGGATCAATTGCTTTTGTCGTGGTTATTGTCATCTTTAACTGAAGAAGTATTTCCTTATGTCATAGGGATGACAACATCTTATCAAGTTTGGCAGGCATTAGCACATGCCTTTGGTTCTGTATCTCAGAACAGACAACTTCAGCTTAATATAGAACTTCAAGAATTGAAAAGGAATGATATGAGTGTAACTCAATATCTTCAAAAGGCAAAAGCTCTTGCCGATGAACTCACAACTGCCGGTAGAGCTATTTCTGATGCTGAATTTAATGCGAATAATTTATCGCAATATTGGTTCTGAATTTCATCCCATCATTACGGCATTAAACATGAGATCTGAACCAGTTTCTTTCCATGAATTACATGGACAACTTTTAGCTCAAGAAACATTACTAAAGAGCATGCAAGAATCCCTTGTGGCTAATGTTGCTATGAAACAACCCGAACAGCCTCCTCCTTCAAAATTTTCATCATCCAGGCCAAATTATAATCCAAATAGATTTGCAAATAATAATGGGGGATGGCAAAACAAAGGGCCTTGTCAAATTTGTGATTTGAGAAACTATACAGGTGATCGATGTCGACACAAATATGTCGCTCGCCAATTTTCTAATGCTCAAGCTAATATGGCCTTGTCACACTCTTCCTTTTTTGCACATCATACCTCGACTCCATCTGCTCTTGCAATAGTCTAACAACTCAACAATGCAACCAATTCAATCCTACATGCCATGGTATCCTGACACGGGCGCTACCCATCATATGACTCCAGATATTGCTAGTCTCAGTCTTGCACAGGAGTACATAGGTAATGATCAAATTTGAGTTGGTAATGGCCAAGGTTTGCATATATCTTACTCTGGTACTGTTAATTATTCTAATCTTTTGAACAAATTTCTTTTGAAAGATGTCTTATTGGTCCCTAAAATTACAAAGTCCTTACTTTCTGTTCAAAAATTCGCCAAAGATAATTCATGTTATTTTGAATTTTGGCCTTCTTATTTTTTGATTAAGGATCAGGTGACCAAGGCAATCCTATTGCGAGGACCGAGTGAAAATGGACTCTATGTTCTACCGCCAATGATGAAGCAAGCTTTAGTTGGAGAACGTGTTAGTTTTGATGACTGGCATGCCCGTTTTGGCCATCCTCAACATAGAACTGTTTCCAAAATAATAAATCAAAATGATTTATCTTGTTCTAATTTTTCTTCAAGTCTTTGTTCATCTTGTCAATTAGGAAAATTAGCTCGTTTGCCTTTAGCTTCTGTTCAACATAAAAGTATTGAACCCTTTGAAATTGTGCACTCTGATGTTTGGGGCCCAGCTCCTATTTTCTCTCCTTTAGGTCATAAATATTTTATTTTATTTGTCGATGATTTTACTAGATTTACTTGGATTTATTTCTTAAAAAACAAAAGTGATGTTTTCTCTATTTTTATTAATTTTCAAATGTTGGTGGAAAGGCAATTCAATACGAAAATTAAGGCTTTTCATTCTGACTTGGGGTGGAGAGTTTCAAAAACTTAATCCTTATTTTAAGAAAATTGGCATCATACATAGATTAGCCTGTCCATATACACATGAACAAAATGGTGTTGCTGAACGCAAAATTCGACATATTGTAGATACAGGTTTAACACTTTTAGCTCATGCCAATGTTCCTCTAAAATATTGGAATTATGCTTTTGAAACTAGTGTATCACAAATTAATTATTTACCCACTCCTGTTCTCAAAAATAAAAGTCCTTTTTCTCTTCTCTACCATAAACCACCAATTTATGATCATTTAAAATTTTTGGTTGTACTATTTTTCCATTACTACGACCATATAACAAACATAAATTTTCTTTTCGTAGTAAACAGTGTGTTTATTTGGGCAATTCAGCAAATCATTGTGGATATTATTGTTTGGACATGAAAAATGGCAAGATTTATGTGGCACGACATGCACGGTTTAATGAACAAATTTTTCCCTTTCATAGTTCCACATTGCCGTCAGTCTCTCCAACACAAAGTGCTCAGGATTCTTGGCTTCAATTGTCTATTCCAACTCCTCCTCATTGGGAACTCCAACTAGGTTTGTCTTTGGTGCCTTATTCTTCTCCACCAAATTTTCATTCATCTCCAAACTATACAACATCCCCTTCTATCTCACCTACTATTCTACCTACTTCATACTCACCTTCATCCACTGACAGTCAAGGACTCGATTTAGTTGTAGATTTAACTGGTTACAATTCACCTACAACTTCTAATGTTCATTCTCCTACCCGTACACATCCAATGACACTTCGGCCCTCCACCATGTCTAAAAGACAAGCACACCTTGCTTCCAAAGAATCCAAACAACCAAACTTCCTTGAAACTAAACCCACATCTTTTTCTCAAGCCAAAAAATACAACGAATGGAATAAAGCAATGATAGATGAGATACATGCACTCTTGATTAATCAAACTTGGACAGGAATGGAATAAAGCAATGACAGATGAGGTACATGCACTCTTGACTAATTAAACTTGGACAATGGTTCCCAGTCCTCTTGGTAAGAATGTTGTTGGTAATAAATTGATCTTTCGAATAAAAAGGAAAGCTGGCATGATTGACAGGTGCAAAGCGAGGTTAGTTGTAAAGGGATTCACGTAATAATCTGGTATTGACTATAATGAAACTTTTAGTCCAGTAGTAAGGGCAACAACAATTCATATTCTTCTTGCACTAGCTACATCAAGAATTGGCCAATGAAGCAACTTGATATATCTAATGCATTCTTGCATGATGAAGTGTTTAAAGTGCCAAAACCATTCAGTCTTTTGTTTACTTCCAATGGAAATTTTGGTTTTTCTTTATCGACTTTTATTTTTCAATCATATCTTTTACCGAATCTTAAAACTAGTCATAACCACTTTTTAAGTTTATAATTGTTTGCATCCTAAAATTCCCCTTCTCTCTGCTATTTCCTGAAGCGACCCTATGGTGATTTGCGCTTGTTCTCTGAAGCCAATGTTTGGTTTGTGTTTAAACGTTAATTTTTGTTTTGTCAATATGCGAATTTTGGGGACTTGAATGCAGCATGTGAAATCAGTGCTCTACGCTTTCAGCAAGTGAAATTAGTGCCTAATGCGTTTGTCATATAAGACTAGGCTTTTTTGGGAGTTGGGACTAATTATTGGAGAGAACAAGTAAAGTTCTTTGCTATCAGTTCTATATATTAATCAAAAGGGGCCCTCAATTTTGTTTCCTAGTGTAAGCATTAATGGAATGTATGTTAATCCATGATGTATCCGGCCCATGACTCATGTGGTTGTGAGTATTTTGCGCCCATTTTGTTGCGATAACCTCAAGAGACAAGAATTCTCCCCTTTAGTTTCCATCTCGTGAGAGTCCAAATTATATCCGTACTTGAATGGGTATTATTGGGTACACTGCCGATGAGGTATAATTTTATATTTTTTATGTTCATTCTATCTAAATTAAATTTGAGCAAGAGAACCCATTGAGTTTTAAAATTTATTGTCAGCTCTAGGTCCTACCTATTAAAAATTTTACGATACTAACACATGGCAAATGATTTTTTTGCTTTGTCAATATCGTTGAAAGTATAAAAGTGACTTGGTGTGTTACTGTGTACCGACAATGTGATTTGTAAAATAAACAAATAAGACGATTCCTTTTGTTGCGATTTTACTGCAATTGCTATCCTAAAGGGGACTTGGATTCATCTTTTTTTCCTACGATTCGTATTGTAATGTTGATAATCATGATTGCGTCTAGAACCTTAAGCTGTCATTATGATATTTGCGAAAATTCTTAAACGGACTAAGTTTACGATTTTACTTGTGGATCTTGTGATTTAAAATAAAGACACATAAATATTTTTATATCCGACATGCATCACTTACATTCTTGACTCTTTTAAATTGCAAAGTCTATAGGTGAGCCCGTGAATTTGATCCACCTAAGAATCTCCCTGATATTGGAATGCTCTCACCAAAAAATCCATAAATAGTAGTTTAATCAGTTTGATTTTTTCAACTTTAAGCAAAAGAAATGGGGACTCCATACCTCTCATTCCCGTCACTTCTCTCATTTCTCAGTCTTCTGCTGTTCATCATACAGGCTGATTCAGTTCAGATTTATGATGATGATTATGTTAAATGCCTCGAATCTCAAAACTCAAGCTCAATATCCGACATTATTTACACACCAAAAAACTCATCATATTTATTTATTTTGCAATCCTCAGAGCAGAACTTACGAGCCGCATCAAACTCTCCCTCAAAACCAACTCTCATTCTAACACCTTTTCATGAATCCCAGATTCAGGCAGCAATCAAATGTGCCAAGGAACATGATATCCAAATTCGAGTCCGTAGTGGTGGACATGACTATGAAGGTCTTTCTTACATTTCAAGAATCCCTTTTGTCATAATTGATCTCAGAAACCTTAACTCGATATCTATAGATGCACAAAACTACACTGCATGGATTCAAGCTGGTGCAACCCTTGGTGAAGTCTACCACAAAATTGCTGAAAAAAGTAGGAGATTAGCTATTGTTTCCGGTACTTGTCACACCGTAGGTGTAGGAGGGCACTTCAGTGGGGGCGGATATAGCATGATGTCCCGTAAATTCGGGATGGCTGTTGATCATATCATTGATGCCAAAATTATTGATGCTAATGGTCGAATTTTGGATAGACAATCTATGGGGGAGGATCTCTTTTGGGCCATTAGAGGAGGTGGAGGAGCAAGTTTTGGGATCATTATCGCGTGGAAAGTCAGTCTAGTTTTTGTTCCCGAAAATGTGACAGTTTTTAATGTAACAAAGGTATTGGATCAAAATGTAATTGAGTTAGCATACAAGTGGCAATACATTGCTGACAAGATTGATCCAAACCTAGTGATCAGGCTTCAATTAAATACTATAACTTCTCCCCAGAATGGAAATAGAACAGTACTAGTTTCTTTTCCTTCTTTATTCCTCGGTGGAGCTGATGATCTCCTCTCACTGATGCGTCAAATCTTCCCAGAGATGGGCTTGGTAAAGGAAGATTGCAATGAGATGAGCTGGATTGAGTCCACACTCTACTTTGCAAACTTTCCGATAGGTGAATCTATCGATGTTCTTCTAAGTAGGACTCCATTGTTTAGACTCCATTTCAAAGGGAAATCAGACTTTGTAAAGCAACCCATTTCAAGAAAAGGTCTTAAAGGAATGTTTGCAAGATTTTTGGAAGAAGACAGTATTAATGCACTTCATTCGTTACAGTTCAGTCCTTACGGGGGAAGGTTGAATGAAATCTCAGAATCTGCAACATCTTTCCCTCATAGAGGAGGGAATGTTTACATCATTCATTATCGGGCAGCCTGGAGTAGAGAAAATAATAATGCAGAATCTGGAAGACAAATGAATTGGATCAGAAGGATGTATAAATACATGACTCCCTATGTTTCAAAGTCTCCGAGAGCTGCCTATTTGAACTATAGGGATCTTGATTTGGGAGTGAACAATAATGATGGCAATACAAGCTATAGAAAAGCAAGCATTTGGGGGGAGAAATATTTCAAAAAAAATTTTGACAGACTGGTGCATGTAAAGACAATGATGGATCCAGGTAATTTCTTCAGGAATGAACAAAGCATTCCACCATCTTCAAAGGGCCAGATTAGTTTTTGTGGATCATTGGATCCTTTGCAGTCCAAAGGAAAAGAAGAATTAAAAAGTTGGTAATCAGTCATCAAACATGAAGAATATGCCCCTGATTTCACGGATAATAAACAATTATTTGTCAAATTTAGTTAGTGCTCCAGATCTGGGAATATTAATTAGGGCATGGGTGCAACTGTTCCAATAATTGCTAGCAGTGTATTATGAGCCTGAGAAATTGATTGTTGATAATGACAATTCTGCCCATACTGGCTGATCTTTTATATTATCCTTGTTTCTTTATCTCTTGTTTTTGCTAAGGTAGAGAGAGATCGAGTGTCTCAGGCTGACTCTCTAGCTACCACTTATAGGAATCCACTGTAATATTATTTCTTTCATGAATGTTAAAAGATCCATTTTCTTCCAACCAAAAAAACAAACTAATTATTTGTTATTCTTGTCTTTATTTTCCTAGCTAATGGAGGAGACTAACCTGCGCACTTTGTGTAGGAATTCAAAGAAACTAACAGAAGCTATGCCCTGTGTATGCACAGAACAAACTATCTACCAAAGCCGAACCTATAATGACTGACGTTAACACAGTCAAATATTCACCTACTTAAGTCCCAGTTTTTTATAAATAGAATTTTAAGGAATAAAAAGCATCCAATAGATTTGTGTGCTAATATATTTGATGACAATAATAGAGTGATTCTTTGTTATTATAACTTACAGTAAAAGTGGTAAGTTTTTGTAGAAGAATAGTAATTTATAATGCCACCTCAGTATTACTATTTCTTTTTTAATTCCCTTTAGGTTTTTCAAATGCATTGGCATTTTGGTTAAATTGCCATAAAAATCCTTAAAACTTCCATTCAAAGTGCTCTCTCTCCATCTACTTCATATTTCATGAATTTAGTCCTTAATATTTTAGTATCAATTCAATTTTTTCTTTAAAAGTGATTGACCAATTACATGGTCTTTTTTCCGGTGCCAGGGACTCAAAAGCCAAACAAGGAAAACGGAAAAGAAAAGGTTTAAAAGTCAAATCACGGACGTCATGTTATCTGATTAATGTCTCCAGCAGAGTTGGATATTCCGAATAAAGTAGTCCTTTTTCCAACAAAAAAAAAATCATTATTGTCAAATACCTTTGGGTATTGTTCAAACACCAAATTTATCCTACAAAACTTTGTTTTTTATTTTTTTTAATCATGACTACACTATTACAGAACATTCTTGAATAGACTGGATCTACAGGTGGGGCTGTGGCTCATTTGTGGCTCACCATTTTGATGTGGCTGATTATGGACCACAGAATCCACGGCCCCATTCATAGATCCGGTCTACCTAAGTCTCTCTCCATTATTATAATAGGGAAGGGGAAAATGGTATTGGTAGGATTCGAATCCTCGACCTCTGAAGTGAAGTTAAAGAGTTCTAACTGCTCGATCCTCTATTCGTTCTCACAAAACTTTGTGAAATATGCGCTAGATGCACAATATATAGCAACATATCAAATTTGATAGAATAGCAAAGCAGGGGTAGCATAGGAGTAACCAGAGGTCCTTTTGTATAGTTATCCCTTTTCCTTAAAACCCCTTCTTGTAATAGAATATGGCATCCAAGATAACAAAAAGCAACATGTCAAATGTAACGCACTTAAGTAACTACAGAATGAGAGCAAACTAATATTACTAACCCACAATAATGTAATAACAAATTATTGTTTCAAAATACTTTATGGTTACTAGCATAAGTATGAAATTTTACATTAATCACACCAATATAACATTATAGGATGGAATTAAAACCAGTATATATGTTTCGTCTTCATGATTTCTTGACTTAAAATTTGTTTTGGAAATTTTTTTGGCATTCGTAAAATTTGAATAAAAAAAAATTTCGTGTAAGACTTGATTGTTAAGCTTTTAATAAATGCCAATGGACCAATTTGATTCATTTAAAGATGTTCGAAAACTTTCCTAAATATTTGAAAATTTTCAGAAACCTCTAAAGTAATCTACAGTTAGTTGAACATGCATGGTGATAAAAATTTGTATTCAACAAGATAATGTGTACATTTCAAAACAGGTAGAAATTGATAATTCATTTATATACACAGTGACGGCGGAATACAGCATAATAAAAGTTTATAATTAATTGTCACATCTTAAACTGGATACAGTTTAGTAGCTCAAAGTTTTGGTTTTTCATCTTACACTATAGAACTGGTTTTAATTCTTCCACACTTCATCTAGTCTTTCCAGTTTCTTTTAGTACCTTATCTGCCTAGCTAGTTTATCGTATTGTTAATCATACATGGTGTGCTTGTTTGTGAGCATATCATTTCCATTCCCACCCTTTTCAAGTTTGTTTGACCAAAACAAATTGGGTAACTAATTTTATTCATTCCCCCACTTACATAATCTTATATCGTCCTTCATGTTGTAAAAGCTCCTATTAAATCTCTCAATTTACATATTTGATTTCAGATTGAACATGAATGACATTTCGTTTAAATTGGATTTAACTGATGTTATTACATGCCAAACACCTGATAAATGTGAGGACATCCAGTGGAGTAAAAAAGGTTAATGACTCCATTCATCCGTTGACTTTAATACATATAATCCCATTTCATTCATTATATTCTCAAAATTCTTATTAAATCTCTCAACTGCGTATTTGGTTTTAAATGGTCCTTGAACAAACATTCCACTAGGCTAAAGCTAAACTACTTTGAATTGCATGTATGTATAGTTCAATTGCGAACTTTGAGATGATGGGCAATTATGTGTAGCTTAATACTCAATTTTAAAATATAGATTGGTGTAAAACATTGTTAGCCAATCAATTGCAGGATCAAAGATAACAAGCTTAAGAACTAACTTATCCTAGCCAGCCATCTGCAAAAGTTTCATCAGACAAAGTCTTTTTCATTTTCTTGTAATTTTTTCTCACAGGCTATGGTCAAGTGTTTCAATAATATTATCTTGTTGACTATAAAATTTTTTCAATATAAATATAAATATAAATACACATGCATACATACATACATACATATTTCAGAGTCAATTAATAGCAAAAAGAAAAGTAAAGCTGCAACCAGATAAATTATTAAAAATATTCAGAAGCCTTTGTTGCTACCGAGAAGTAACCTTCAACAAAGTGTCCCTCTATTGGCTTGGATTAGATCTTCCCTCCAATTTTTTTGTGTCCAATTGTATTTAACACAACATTATGTCGTATCACTACAAAATAACGTCGTATCACTAAATTAAACAACATAGTTTTACATAGTTTCACATTGATACGGCGTAGTTTTATGATGGACACTATTGGATGCAAAAAAAAAAAAAAAAAATGGACAGAGGATTTGGACTGCTATTTGTTGAACGAATGGATGTTAAGTTTTTAAGTTATGCAAGTGCCATTAATAATGTATCAATCACTTCCTTTTAATTTTCGAGCAAGTGTAATTTTTTTTTTTTTGGGTAAAGACTTTTCTAGCTTCATAACAAAGATGACAAGCTTTTTTTTTTTATCAAATTAGCCAACATAATTTTTATTAATTAGATGAAATCTCAAAAGCAATCATTATAGGAAGTCTATATATTATCAACCATCATATGAAACAAAATTGTTTATCATGGTAATATTAATACAAGTTTAAAACATAACAAATACAATCAATTTGGCCATTCATACTTCTCCTTGATCAGGCAATTCAAAATTATGAATGGAGTTTCACATGCGCAACTCAAAAAAATTTAAATTTAAAACTTAATGAAATATTGCTCCGGAAATATTTAAAACTAAATAAGTAATTCGAGAGACTTAATAAGAGCTTTTAGAACAAAAGACAAAATATGATCATGTATCGAAGTTAAGGGAATGGAGCTGTTTACCTTTTTTTTTAACACATGCACCTATGTTCATCACATGCTTGTTATGTGATAACATATGTTAAATCCAATTTGGACGAAATTTTGCTTAGGGATGATTTAAAATCAAATGTGCAAGTTTAGGGACCTAATATGCACTTTTAGAAAATGAGGGACGAAATCGGAGCCTGCTTCAAAATTGATGGATGAATAGTTAGTTACCCAAACAAATTACAGCATGCTATTTCTACTCCTAGAACTGTAGATATGTAGTGGTGTCCAAGGTGGAGAGGTAAAGAAGGGAAGAAATTTCTTTTTTGGTAATAAGAGAGAAAAAGAAGATAATGGTCAAACCAAAAAAGTAATTTAGCATCCCTTTAATCAATCAACATCTCATGCCTAGATTTTTTTTTTTTTTTTGTCAATAGTCAACAGTATAATATCTTACTTCTAACCTACACTATAGGGGAGGGCCCCAACTAAGCCCCAAGAGAACGAATGGAGACTGAACCAACATCAGACCAAAATGGTACATTATGCACCCATTTGTCGTGCCTAGATATTATATGTCCATTTATGTCTTACCTTTCCTGACAATCAAACAGGCTTGCAATTTGGCCAATTCCAGTTCAAACAAGTTAAAAGCGACGTAATTGATCAGTAAAGATTTGTAACTCATTAGTGACAAAATGTAACCGGTCAGTGAAAATTTGTAACTACTTTTTACTCCAAAACAACGTCGTTTTTTGGCTCAAAATTTGACCATGCTGGTTGCATCTAATTTATCCATTTATTACATTTTTAATCCTGACCATCAACTGGTCCCAAATAGAACTTGTGAGTCCCTTCTCTGAAAATATGAACCCATACAGTGGAAGCATAATGGACACTATAGTACACTGGCCACATGGATGGCTGAAGCTTGGCTAGTTCGAGATGGTATTCAGCTAGATATGTATGACATCTGGAGCTCTGGAAAAATCACTCCAATTATCCCTTAATGTAAGTAGAATTATTATTTTATGGTTTTCATGCGCACATTGTCTACCTTGAATATCAAAGTACATACATTCATGCAGCAACTTTCCTGACTTTCTACTATGATTTTTGTAGAAGCCACAAAATTTGTAGGTTCAAATATCAACTCACAGAATTACAGAACTGAGAGAAATTAATCACAAGAAAATATATAGGAGAAGAAAATAAAAACTCACAATATTATTAATATCTCAAACAATGAAGAAAAAACTCTGTAGACTCTATGGAGTCTCTCTCTAGGCTCTTTGGAACTCTTTAACAAATAAAACTAACAAATAACCTATTTATAACCAACTAAACTTAATAGACAAGAAATACCAAACATAATCAGTTACCAAATAAACTATTCTACTACAAATAGAAAACTACTAAAAACCTAAGTAGGAATCTGCCAAGCTTGATTTAATTACTCCAACATTGCCTCCCTTAAATCAAGCTCTCCATTGAATCAGTTCCAATTCCATCACGAGCATAAATCTCCATTGAAATTTATGTCACAGTATGCATGATGTGTAACACCTTGTAATTGACCTTCATCTTCACATGTGGCTAGTGGACGAACTTTATACTTCGCAAATAATTTTTCAACCAATTCTTTTATCAAAAAAATTCACTAATACACACCCATTGATCAACATATTCACCATAGTTAATCTCACAAAAATCACCAACAAAATTGCTCAAAAAATCATAACATTCTTTCTTGACAAAATTTCCACCATCAAATTCAAATACTCCTACTACCACAATCTTCATATAATTTATCCACTCCAAAAAATAAATTCTTATCATCATTCAAATCTCTATCTTCAAATAATTTCTCAATCCCAATAAAATCCACATTATCAATCCAATCAATATTGTCATGGATTCGATAATTTGGAATCTTCAACCCATCATCACCAATTTCAACATTAATTTTTCTTTTACCATTGAGAGAGTCTGAGTCAACCAAAAAAATTTCATCCATAATTTTTTCTTTTTTTCTTCTAACAAATTAGCCACTTCCTCTTCCTCAGTGACAAATTCTTCATCCTTAATCACCCCAAAAATTGTATCCAAATCAAAACTTTCAACCAAATCAAAACTTTTCAGGAACAACTTTAATAAATTTATCCTCATCAAAATTTACTTCCCACCAAAAACCAAATTTAGGCTTCCAAAAAATTGGTAGAATTTATCTTGGTTTAAAGCCAATATTGCTCCAAATTTTATGAGGTAACTGAGAATAAGGAAAAATTTTTTATAAACTTCCCATTAATTGATTTGTTCATAATTTTCCAAAACATTTTTTTCTTCTGTTCTCGAATTTTCTCTGGTAAACGAAGGGCTAATTTTGCATCAATAATATCACCTAAATCACATTGTTTGAGATATTGTTCCATTATTTGAATCCATTATGTTCTCCCTTGGATGCTAATATAACCATGCAAAATTTTAAAATTTTCACCATTAACCAACTCTCTTTTCATCTTAAGATCACAAAACAAAATTGTTTACCTGGATGAATAAATTCTTCTTCCTTCACTCTACAATTTATTTAGTCTCCTTGCTTGATAACTAAATCAAACTTTTCAATTGTGCAACTTTGTAGCATCAATAATTCTGACAGGATATTTCACTGATCTCTGTCCCAACAGTCACAACCAATCACAATCTATGATTTATTCCTCAATAATAGAATATCTCAAGACCAACCTTGTGGTCTAACTCTAATAACTGAAAACTCCAAGGCAAACCTTGTGCCTTAACTTCAACAACTGAAAACAATAGGACTAACCTCTTAGCCTAGCTTCTATCTCCAACGAGAAAATTCAAGAAGACTATTTCCACTGGCTCTAATACCAATTGTAGAACCTCACAAAATTTATGGGTTCAAATATCAACTCACAGAATTACAGAATTGAGAGAAATTAATCACAAAATATATATGAGAGAAGAAAATAAAAACTCACAATATTATTAATATCTCAAACAATGAAGAAAAAACTATGTAGACTCTATGGAATCTCTCTCTAGACTCTTTGGTACTCTCTAACAAATAAGACTAATAAATAACCTATTTATAACTAACTAAACTTAATAGACAAGAAATACCAAACATAATCAGTTACCAAATAAACTATTCCACTACAAATAGAAAACTATTAAAAAACTAAATAGAAATCTGCCAAGCTTGATTTAATTACTCCAACATTTTTCTACGCTTTAAATTTTTGTTGCTAAAAGTGATGAAAGTGTCCCCGTACGTTTCCATATGTAAAGGTAAGTTATTGAATTTTTTGATCAATATCCATCATGTTACCCTCGGGTATATAAGCTTTGATTCCTTTGAAAACCATGAAATAACTTTAAATCCACCAACGAGAGAAACACTTATTAAATTAATAATAAGTTCATCATGTATTTAAGTGTAGTGTGCAAAATTTTAATATAACTTCATATTCTCGAGACAAAACACGAGAGAAGTAGTAGAAGAAGAAAAAGATGAAAGATAATGAAGGGAACATCTTTTTTCCTAGGCCGTATTTGGTTGTCTAAAATGAGAATTGGAATTCCTTCAATGGATTTAGTTTCCTATGCCATGAGATTCTTGACTATAAAAGAAGTTAAAAAAAAAATTAGTCCAATCAATTATGCGTAATATGGATAATTGCATATTGAAGACACTAACGAGGTCATGGAGATTCCCAAGTTTGTAGCGGTATATCACAAAAATAACTGCGGAACTTTGATGCTGTGCGCATGTTCAATCGCGTTGGAAATCATGCGGATAATTTGGTGCTTTTCGCTAGTAATAAGCTCGAACAGGTAGTACCATTCCTATGAAATTTTTTATATTTCACTGGATATTTGAGCAAGCTTTGATTCGGGGAAGAAAATTTGATGTAACCCAAGGTTTCCTCCACTACCTTTAATTTTTTTGTCATCTTTATTACACATGCATTCCAAGTTTTATTACAAACATTTTGCATTTCAAACTTTCACACATGAAAATTTTGGTAGAATGATTAGCGATGTCAATGAAATTGGCAAAATTTCAAGCTTGGGACCAACTGTCCATGTCGAATGTGCATGGAATTCTGTCATTTAAACAGCTAGTGGTAATTGGTCCGCATCAAATAAGCAATCATTTGTTATTCATGTCGATTTTTATTGACCTTAGTTACAATTGGATCCAATGGAAACGTACGTAAAACTTTAATGGGCAAAGTGACCCAAAAAAACTTTGTGCAGGAGAAGTCAAACCAATAAAAAATCCTGCATTATTGGCAAATTAAAAGAATCCAATGGAGATGTAATCAACAATCTAAATCTAATTATCCGTGCTAAGGTTGCAAGTATACAAACCAAAAGTCATTTCCGACGTTGAGACTTAATCCAAGTTTTAGGTTCACAACACATTAAGGAGTCTAAATTGCACCATCCAGCCCCCATTATTTGGATAAAGCAACTTCAAGCTACTGATAAACCAATAAATATCCACTTTATACTAGTCTTAATGTTATTGCTTCCTGAATGCAAAAAATTATAAATCAATGCATGCACAAAAGCGACAATTATACATCCATATTTTTATCACCAGATTAATCTAGATGTTAGCTTAGTTGTTCCGATTAGTTGACAAACCAATAAAAAAGCAGTTTTCCTTACCTGTGCAATGATACGACTTAAAAGGATTAATTCAGAATCATACTGTCAATGAAATTCATTAACTAAAAACATATGTGACAAACAGAAGTTCACGGAAGAAACTGAATTTCATAGTCACATTAAGGAAAATTTTGCACTTTCCATCGACTATATATGAGACATTATACATTTAAATTTCATGGAAATGGAATGCCTTGCTGGAGATATACCATAACGTCTTGACAACCATGCACCGGAGATTGTTAATGGTGGTGAGGATCTGGCCCTTCAGGAACTACCCTATCTGGATCAGTCAGTTCCTTTCTATAATTATCATCGTTTATCTTTGATAATTTGTAGCTCAATTGACGCAAAAGCTGCCTGCTATCCTATCTTTCTCTGAATATTAGCGACCCCTCTATAACTAGTTGCTCTTGAACTGTTGAGATGTGCAAAGAAAATCAACAAGATCAACAAAGAAATTCGAATATTAGTTGAAAATGCCATAACTCTTGGACAATCTAAAAGCTAAAAGAGCAAGCAATGCAGCTAGATTATGGTGGCTTGGTGACTGTGAAGTAGCACATCAATTAACATCAGCTCAAATTTATAACAAATGAGAGAGATTAAAAATTATAGGCATACGTAATTGTTGGCGTTTGCATCAAATATAAATCCAGGATTTTATATACTATCCCTTGTGGACCTGAATTCATATATTGCAATCTTCCATTATCATTACAAATAATCTTTGTGTCAAATGCCTTTTTGTCCAACAAAAGCAACTGCTTATTGTCTTGACTTCCTTCTGTCCTTTTTCTCGTCCTATAAAATAGGGTTTATAAGTTGTCTACCTAGTCATCTGGGCATCTTACAATGTCTATCATGGACAAATGTCAAAATGTATGAAAGTGAAAAATAAAAAGAAAATTAAAGATTTGCAGACAATGATATCTCTGTAACTTTAAACTACGAAAGTAAAGGGAGGATAATTAAATGGCCCGTCGCATATCACGAAAACTTTTTTGTAGTCTCATGCATTTAGACCAAGCAAAATTTTCCTCAAATTGTTGAAAAAAATATATTTTTTTTCTCCATCACATAATAAACAAAGCAAAATAGTCTTTCAGATATGGAGAATGCAGCAATTCGGTTCCAATATCTAATTTTAGTTGATTTCTGACTAAGAGCCTCAAGCTCATGTCATGCCGCTATAATTTTAGGTGCAAATTGGAAGAAAAATGTATTTTGCTTCAAAATAAAACTCACATGCCAAGAACATACAAATTTCCCTAATTAAAAATTTTCAAAATACACAGAAAACAAAAACAAAGGTAAATAATTTAATTGCTCAAAATTGTGAGGAAAGGGCAGATAAAGTTACATGCAACCATGAATTTGTCTTCCTTTTCGTTACAATTATAACAATTCATAGTTGTTTTTGGTTCGTGTTTGATTCGAAAAACATTTATGATGGGAGCTCGCAGCATGGATTTTTGGAGCAATATGACCAGCCGTGGGTGGAAGCTGTGCCCAGACTGACGCGATGGCATCCACCGCAAAGTAGCCGGGACGCTTCACCGGCTGCGGCTGTGGCTGGTTTAACAGAGCTGGGCTCATCTTATTTTATAGGTTTTTAGTTTTTGTTACTTGATTTTGTTATTTAATTACAACTCTTTAAGTATTCAATTTAGTACGAGTTTAGATTAGTTTTAGAACTATAAAAGGCCTTTTTAGTCTCCGTTTTAGGGGTCAGACATTATTATTTTGATTGTTCAACACAATTTGAGAGTTTTCTCTCGTTTTTTAAATTTCTGATTCAAATCTTAAAAATTTGTTTATATAACTTATCCCTTACCACCATGCGTTCCATATCATTTTAATTCGGAAATTAACTTGTGCACGTGAGTTTTATTATCAAGGAAAATAAATTTTACTTTCAATTTTCACTTAAATTGTAGTCACAAGACTTATTGATTCTTAGTTAGAAATTTGATTAATGAAAATGGATTTTGGGACGAAATTAGTATTGTTTTTCTTTTCATGTACGATGAGACACTATTTTGCTTCATTTCAATGATGGGGACCAAAGAAAGATTTCTTTGAAAAGTGATGGAGAATTTTGCTTGGGCAGGAGGGGGGTGGGAAGAGGGGGCAGTCGCACCCTCCCCCCCCCCCCCCCCAAACATGTAAAAAAATTGTAAGTAAAATTTTTGTATTATTATATTTTGTCCCTTCCAAAAATTAGCAAAAAAATCAACTATGCCCACTCCTCCCAAGCCATTGTTTTTGTAAGTTACTTATATTTGAGCGTAACATTTTCTACCTATTTGTTACTCTAGACTTGCCCCCTTAGAACAAATTCCTGCCTTCTTCGCCACTGATTTTATATTTGAGAGACCAAAAAAGGATTTTCATAAATTATGAGGGAACAATTTTGTCACTTTTGCCCAAAGTAAATAATCATGCGCCGACCACCAATAATTTATAAGGTGCAATTATCATTACTGATAAATTTCCTTCTTTTTTTTTCATCCGAATCGCCACATAAAATTTTGGGGTCTTTCTCATTCTGACTATTCAAGATTTTCAAGGTGGTAGTCACTTAATATAATTATATTATTTACAAAAAGATGGTGGTCTTTCTATTCCCAAATCGGCATTCTGTCCTTTTCTACTTTTCCTCGCAATATGCTTGTCCAACTATCATTTTGGTCTTTTGTTGATTAATTAATGAAATGAATCTTTTGCATGTCTCACAAATGATAGAAGGCAAATAATGGAATTACAAATTAAAGAAATGCTAGGATGGCAAGTGGGCATGGAGGCTAGTGATAAATTTTTCCTTCTTTACAAAAGCTTATTAGTGTCAATCATTGGTGAGTCAACTTATTAGTACTAAATAATAATATAAGTACTAAGACTACCAATGGTTAATGAGTCATCATATGTGGAAAGCAAAAATGACTGATTACTAGTTAAAACAAAATTTTGTTCTTTTCCTAACAAATTTTCCTTTCCAAAACCTTGTCTTTAGTTTTCTTTATGAATGAATTCTGTCGTTGGTGGTTGTCTTTCTCAAATCACGAACCTTAAAAGTATCTTCAGTCATTAGCTCTAGTAGATCCCTCTTATAGTTCTATATGGAAATCATGTAATTACTTCTGAAAATATTTCTTTAACTAGTGAACATAGTCTTTTTCCGTTATATACGTATTGCCAGACAATGTGATAGTGACTCTTTATTATCACAATTCTCAGTAAAAATTATAAATTTTCATACAAAATTAGTACGTTTCAACAAAAACTTACCACGTTTCTTTAAAAGCTTAATATTTCTTTTCAAAAATGCAAATTAGATATTGCTTCTATTTAATTGGCAGGAAAGTGTAGTAGCTCTATGTGTGTGCTCGCAATCGTGTCGCCTAAGGAGATGAGAAGGGGTGTAGGCAAGAGAAGTGAAAATGTAAAGAGAGGGGAAAAAGAGTGGAATCTAGCAATAAAAAGGAGACAGTGCTATGGAAAATTCTTGCAATAAAAGTAAGATAGCACTTCTTATTTAAAAAAATAGTAAGTCAATCATTCAAATTTGTAAAAATAAAAGAAATAAAGTCCAAGAAATGTTTCCAGTCAACAAAATTTATTAATTTTACTCAAAGAAATATTCTTGATTCAACACTGAACCTTTCATTTTCCCTACCTGATATAAAGCCTTCCTTCCTTGAACCGAAAAGATTTGCATTTTTATAAAGCTTTTGGGTTGTGATTATTTTCTAAAAAGAAAATTCTTTGCATTTAATGAATATTTGGTATAAAATCCCTCATAGTTTGCATATAAGATAATGGAAGCAATGTCATCAAATCATGCCCCTAGTTGCCAACATTTTGATGGCAAATTTGTCCGTTAGATTAAAAATTTAATTATTTAGCGGTAAATTGTAAATAAAATCAACAGCTAGAGTAAATTCAAGGGGATAAACTATATTTAAGAATTCTAGTAACTAGAGATTATATGACCTTCAATGGCCGCACTGGCTACGTCTAGTAATGTAACGAATTGTTAAACTTTCATAAGTTTTATTAATCTGTTGTATTTCCTTCTGAATAAGTTTTTTTTTTTTTTGGTTCTTCTTTGCATAGTATTCAGTAAATTGGAGCATTGGAATGTCCTATGGATTGATTAATGCTAGAATACTTGGACCATCTTTTGAAGCAAAAATGACAGCAATAGATTTAGGCCTAAATCCAATTTACACCATCTAACTTATACAAAGTTTTTATTTTGCACCCTAAATTTTAATTTTGGACAAAATACACCATGAACTGTCCAAAACATTCTATTTAAATCCAATCGTTGATGACGTCAACCAAACTAATGAAACTTAGGTGCATGCGTACAACGATTGGATTTAAGTAGAATGCTTTGGACAATTTAGAGCACAACATGTCCAAAATTAACACTATCAACAATTAGACTTAAATAAGTGTTATATGCACGCGTTTAAGTTTCGTTAGTTTGGTTAATGCCGTCAATAATTAGACTTAAATGGAATGTTTTGGGTAGTTGAAGGCACAAGTCTATTCCAAAATTAAAACTTATAATGCAAAATGAAAATTTAATATAAAATAGAGGATTACAAAGTGAATTTTGGCCTTAGATTTATTTTGAAGTCGAACAAAGCTAGATATTTAGTAAATACAATTGAATAGTAGGTAAATCCCTTTATACATAATGAAATGATTTTTGACTTAGTAATGAAACTAAATACCTAGGCTTTGCCAGAAGTTGTATTATTGTAGTTTCTATGAAATCGTCTGTTCATTTTTTCTTTTGTAAAAGTTGAATTATGATAAAAGGAGGGTACTCTTTGACCCAAGTCCCGCTCATTGACGATCCTCTTTCTGAGTTCCCAATGAAATGAGGGTCGAATGAGGTTTAAAAAATAGCTGATTTTCAAGGTAACAGGCGGGCTAGCCAAATCTCCAGAGGAGCAGTTTCCGGTGTGTATCCGCTCCTAAAAATATTGGAGTTGCTTAAGTTCCTTTTTGAGTACGTCATACTTTTGAGCAGTTTTCGCAATAACCAATTTGAAATAAAAGAATATTTGAATCCTAAATGAAGAAATGAGATTTTTTTACTTGTGGATCAATCCATTGTCAACTGTTTCACTAACATCAACTATTTTAGAAAAGGAATTGTTAGCACACTGTTTAAAAAAGTTTTCATTAAATAATTCATCAAAATGGTAAAAACACATTATCTCCAAAATCAAAATATGAAAACTTTCATTTGAAGTTCCGAAAGATAAAAAGAGAGGTATCTTGATAGAATGGGGGCCATGTATATTCTGGATTAATGAACGCTAACTTGCCTTTCTTTTATGCATATTCTATAAACAACTCAATAAAGACAAACGATAGATCCAATGCACAAATATACTTATAACGAGTTCAGTGAATAGTAATGATAATGAGCTTGGAACTTTGAGATGTTCGGTTCAACTCTTTTGCCTTTCCAGTTTCTATTTCCCTCTTGCGTATTTTATAAACCCCCCCCCCCCCGCCCCCCACACCCCCAAAAAAAAAAAACACACACACACACACACCCAAAAAAAAAAAAAAGGAACAAAGAGAAAGAAAAACATTTTATGTACAGTAAATTGAGTGGACCATTTGTTTGGCCAAAGTTTGAGAGTTCATGTACTTGAGTGTAAAAGCAAATTATTGATCACGACATGACAACAGTACTACTTCTTTAAACTCCCACAGTCCGAGAACAAGATCTAATGGTGGCTTAATTCCAGCCTCTTCTATAACCTAGATGGAAAACATAAACGTAACCACTTTCATCAATCTCTTAAAAATACTTTCGAATTTCGCATTGTCTGTTGCATATGAAATATTTAAAACCTTTCTTGAATTCTAATATTATTATTCTAACTGAAAGAGGGAGAGATAAAAAGAGAATACATTTTTAAGAAAGCTCCATAAGCCTACGTAAAAAATCATCATGCAGATAATAGAACTCTTTCAACTGCATTTATACCAGATACAAAGATTCCACATTGAACAACATTCCTATTCATGGGTTCTTTCTTGCATCCAATTTTTTTTCCATAAAATTGTTAAGACCCATTGCGTTATTTCCCTACATAAACCACTCCAAAGCACTCTGCCACTTACATAATTGAGTATTGTTCCCCACTGAAACGTAATTTATCTTCTCTTATTTCATAATAATGGTACGATCAAACTCGTATGTGTTTTGTTTATTTTAAAAACAAAACAAGAGTGTTTTGTTTTATTTATAACAAAAGTATAGAAATCGAAAAACACAATTGTTACCAAAACGGCCATTACTTTTCTACTCAATTACGATTGTCGAAATGATGATGTGGATCAGGTCCTCCCGGAGCCCTTCTCTCAGGCCATTCATTCTCGTTCTCATTTGTCTTCGCTCTCTCAAATTGTGCCTCCAGTGCTTCTCTAGAAATACTAATTTGCTTCAGAGGACGACCTTCTATAATCTCAGATGAAAAAAATAGTAGGATGAGGCAGATCAAAAACTTCGCATTGGCCATTTGCTTTGGTTAACAAGTAGCTGTGTAGCTCTTTGAAGATTTAATATGGCTTAGTAAACGCATGCAGCCTTGCAACTGATTGAAGATTAGGTAAGTGATTCAAAGAATAGGGGGCTCCATTTATATACTGAAATCTAATTCATGTTACAATTTTTTTTCCTCAATTTTGTTAAAAGAAACAATTCAAAAAGCAAATTCATTTGTCCTTGCATGTAAAGTGAAAATCTTGTGCGACTTTCAAAGCCCTCGAATTGCAGATGAAAGAGAACAATTTACTATACAGCTATACTCCATGTATGATGTGGCCTTGACTAACATCTAGCTCGAAGGCATCATAGGATTAGTCAGACTAAAGTAAAAACTTTGTCAGCAATTTTGCTTCATCTCTATATCCTATGGACTTAGATAGGCAAACGACAAGTTGGATTTGAAATGCAGCTGGCATATAAACCGCAGATTGGCGGTTGCTGGCGTGCACAAAAGTGCATGCCACAAGAATGATCTATTCTTTTTAGTCGCTGATGCAGCACTTTCATATTATTGGTTGAGCATCTTAATGATGATCAACAGCCAATTCAGTATTCATCCCTGAATTAAATGCTTATTCTAAGTTCTAACTAAATTACTTGTTGATTACAAATATTTTTCTTCTCTTTTGCGTGTAGGATTGTCGAGTTGACGATGTCCTTGTGAATCAATTTGCTAGCATGTCAGGCTTATGCATCTCTCTGACCTGTGGAACCGTGTTCCAAGAACAGAAGCATTATCAATAGCCAAACTTATATTGGAATCAAGGGCTTCAAAAATTTTGATTAACTGGGATATTTCCAGCGTGAGCTATTGGTTTTTCAATCGAGTAAATTCTAGTAATTTTTGAATAAAGGAGAAATATTCCTTTATTTTGTTTAGTATAATACAAAGAAAACTTTCATGGTGACGAGTGCAGTGAGACAAGCGCATCATCTTACCGGGCCAAGGTGTACACCATCTTCATATTGATGTGGCAAAAAGGAGCTGGAACAGGACAAAATTCACTTTTCATTTGGTCTTTTCCCCTCGTCTTGATTGGAAGTTATACTGCTTTTGAAGCATCTTGTCATCTAGCTATAGAACTATGCTCGTTGCGTCCAAACACTTATCTAAGAGGTCATAATCAACGAAAGCGATCGTGTAAAGACACAAACTTTGCGCCATTAGGAGCATGCTCGTCACTTAAAAACAAAAGATAAGCTTATTATATGATATAAATGACGATTATAAAAATTAGTGTTAGCAGTAAACGATCTGCAAAAACTATTATAAGTTGTTGAAAATTTGCACAGAGTATATCTCGATTTTAGAAAAGGTAACATTATGTTCCTATTAAGCCACTTCTTACCAAAAGAATAAAAAATTATATGACCTAAACGAACCATTACTAGTCGATCAAAAGTTATATACATTAGTCAACTAGGGTAGCGAAATTTCTAATGGTCTGGTTCTACAAATGCATGCCATGAATGTAAGTGGTTATTAGATAGTTGCTCATCCACTTGTGATAAAGAAGAATCCACAGAATCAGAGTGGACAGATTTAAAGAGTCATTGATCCAATTAACTCTCAGGTGTGGATTCATCCATATTGTATTTGCTTTTTCATCGCCATTCAAGGATAAACACATTGCATATAAATCTAAACACCTTTTTTTATTTTTATTACTTTTTTTGAGAGAGGTGCGAGGAAAGAATCAGGAAATGAGATAGATATCGAGATGTTGATAATCAAACTCTTTGTTCTATTATGAAAAATAAAGGCCTTTAAAAATTGAGATGCATTTCTACTACAAGCATTATGTACTCTTGCCAAATTTTCAATTGTATTACTAGTACTATTTTCTCGCCATTCTCTTCGGAAGGCTAACTTCGATACTAAACAACTCAGTAACTAAGAGATCAATGCAATTTGAAACAACTAAAAATTGTAATGATTTTGAAAAATGTGGAGAAATGTTGATCATCTTTATGAGTTCACCTTATCTTGATTTGTCGAAACTCACAAGTATGACTTGTTCGTTTCAAAGTAGTGTGCTAATAATACTCAAAGATCATTGAAGTTTAGGTGTCAATGGTGCATAGCTATTAGAGGTGGGAAAAAAATAACTAGAAAACCGCAATAATCGATTCATTCTGAACTGAAAAATGAGGGATAATCGAACCAAATTTTGAAAATGATTAGGTTAACCGAACATCATTTGTAAAAACAATTCCAATTTTGGGTATCAATTTTTAAAAATCGAGGTTAACTGAAGCGGTCCACTTATATGTCTAATATTTGTAAATATTATAGAAGGAATTGAGAAGTATTAAATCATTTCATTTTCAAGTTTAAGATAATTCAAAAACATAGATATCATATTTTATTTTCATTTTTATTTAATTTTTTGATGTGTATATTATTCCTTGATTTTGTACTTTAATTTTCATATATTTTCTTGATACTAACTAAAAAATTACTTTCATATAACTTAGAGACGAAATATGGAAAATAATATAAGTATTTTTTATTTATATTATGAAAATTTTTTATTTTTTATTTTTTATTTTTAAAAAAGAGCGGATACAAAAATTTCAATTTGTAATTTTATGGCTTATTTTTCAAGGTAATTGAAATCGTATAAATGACTTTTTTAAATTTGAACAAGTATTTATATTATAATATTTTTTATTTAGTTTATTAAATTACTTAATACTATACGGTTCTAGTTACTTGTGATATCTAACTCTCTTTAACCAAGTAACCGATAAGCGTTAACCTGAACAATGAGAGTCGAATATAGTTAATAAATAGATAAACCACTATATACGGTTCCGATTAGCATATTGGGTGTATAGACTGATTGACCGATCTGTGCCCACCCCTAATAGCTATGAATGGCTTTGATTTTCACTCAAAATCCTAAGCATCATTCTTGATCCAACATAGTACAATAAAATTTTCTTTTCAGATATGTAGAAAGCAGCTTATACGGTTCCTGATTAGTATATTTGTGATGCACTTCTACTACAAGCATGTACTCTTGTTCTATTATGAAAAATAAAGGACTTTAAAATTTGTGATGCATTTCTACTACAAGCATGTACTCTTGCCAAATTTTCAATTGTATCACTAGTACTATTTTCTCGCCATTCTCTTCGGAAGGCTAACTTCGATGCTAAACATGTAACACTTCGTATCTAGGCTGGCCTAATAACTTTTGAATCTTAACTACGAGTTTAAAATACTTAAGTCAAGATATTAGTAGCCCATAACTCAAGATATTATATAGCAAACAAATATTTCATCTCCCACCGAATGTAGGATACACGGAGTATCGCATTCACGTTCTCCTTTAACCTTTTGCATACTCGTAAAGCCCAACAAATTCTGCACTACGTAACGTAGTCACGGCCCAATCCTACTAGCCCAATCTTATCTTGTGTAGAGACTACACGAAGTTCACTCTGATACCTATTTGTAACACCCTGAGTCTAGGCTAGTCCAATTTGAATGCAAACCTACGAGTTCAAAATACTTAAGCCAAGTTATTAGTAACCCATAACTCAAGATATTATATAGCAAATAAACATTTCATCTCCCACCAATGTGAGACGTGGGGTATCACAAGCCAAGTTATTAGTAACCCATAGCCTAGGAAATTATATAGCAAACAAACATTTCATCTCCCAACAATGTGGGACACGGGGATATCACTGTGATACCTCGTGTCCCACATTCGTGAGAGATGAAATGTTTGTTTACCATATAATATCTTAAGTTATGGGCTATTAATAACTTGACTTAAACGTTTTGAACTCATAGTTTGCTGTTCAAAATTATTGAGGCAACCAGACCCGAGATTAAGGGATGTGCACGGGTCGAATATCCGACCCGCATGGGGTATTTTTTGAACCCGATCCGCTATATGCGGGTCAAGCAAAAGTGTAACCCATATCCGTATCCGCATATGAAGATATCCAGGCGGGTCGGATATCCGCATTTTTCGGGTCGGATACCGCCGCATTTTTTCGGGTTGTACCTGCATATGTTAAATTTGCTTCAAATCCTAGATAATCAAATAATAATTAGAGTCTCATTTATAACAAATATAAACTTAAATAGCATATATTAAATCAAGTGTTACAAACTATGAATTTATTGCAAGCACTAAAGAAAATTTCAATTTTTTGAGACAAAGAAACACTATACACACAAATCTTATAACATAAACACCAACTATGTTTTTGAGGCAAAGAATGAAAAAAACACATAAGACTAACTATCATAATTAGAAGTTTATAGTACCACATCTTCAATTTTTCACATTTCAATGTTGATAATGCTGTACTCTTTACTACCTAGGATTACAAAATAAGAATAAAAATATTGATATTAATATTAATAACAAATAACAAAGACTACATAGTAACTTCACATAATAATATCTAATAGCATATTACATAATAATAATATCACATAGTAATATTACACAATAATATCACATATTAATATTAAAAAACCTTATAAGAATAAAAGATATTGATATTAATATTAATAAAAAATAACAAATACTACATAGTAATTTCACATAATAATATCTAATAGCATATTACATAACAATAATAATATCACATAGTAATATTACATAATAATATCACATATTACTATTAGGAAACCTTATAAAATTACATCATTACCTCCATATGCGGGTCGGGTCAGATACCCACTGGGTTTTAAAAATCATGATTTGTATTCGTCCCGCTTAATAGAGTAACTCACATATGACCCGTATCCGCTAAGACCTGGCGGGTCGAATAACCGCATTTTTCGGATTGGGTCCGGATCGGATCGGTCGGGTTTTCGAATCACTGAGTCAACTTGCACACCCCTACTCGAGATGTTACAAAACAACTAAATAACTAAGAAATCAGTGCAGTTTGAAACATTTTAAAATTATCATGATCTTGAAAAATGTAGAGAAATGTTAATAATTTTTATGAATTCACCTTATCTTGATTTGTCGAAACTTACAATTATGACTTGTTCATTTAAAAAATAGTATGTAGTTCAATTTCCTCTTCTCTCTTCTTGAGAGCTTCTCTCTCCCCCTGAGAGTTTTTTCTTCTTGCAATAGAAGATTGTAGTATAGATTAGCTTGTCAAGGGAAGGATTATATTTCAACTCTCTCACGGGCTTAGACTGTTTTGGATAGCCAAATTTCCTTGTAGACTCATATGCTTTACCACTTCATCAGTGTTTTTGCCATCGGGGTTTCACCACTAAAAGTAGTTTAGTATACTCTTCAATTTTTTCTTCATCTTGCATTCCCATTGCTATATACCCTGTGTAGACCCAGCCACCTCATCTTTGAGGTTCTCATATTCTTCCTTCCTCTGGTTTTGACTATAAAATATTTATAAAAAAAAAAAGAGGAGCGAGGAGCACCAAATTTTTAGGACCTTTTTTCCTTTTTCTGTCTTGTTTTGTTTCTCTTCTTTGGCATATAATTTTCTTGTGTGCCTTTTTCAGTTTTAACTAGCCTTCACCTTGTTTGATTTTTGTGTGATTTCAGGTTTATCTAGCTCTAAAGACTCTAAGTTGAATTAGGATACTATCGTGCTTCTGTGGTCATCAGGATGGAGGAAGAACTTGCTGAGATTTTGGCCAAATTCAAGTTAAGCAGTAAAGAAACACTCCAGACAGAGATTAATGAGGAAGAAATGACCCAAGGAAGGCACGAATGTAAAAGGAGTCTGATAGGTAAAGTTGTTGGAGAGAAGAAAGCAAACTTTATAGGGGTCAAGAACTTTGTCGATAGTGCTTGGGGTGATCAGAGGAAAGTTAAAGTAGCTGAAATAGGTGCGAATTTATTTCAGTTTATATTTGGTAAAATAATGGAAATGAAAAAAGTTCTCAATGGAGGCCCCTGGCTGTTCGATGGACAAGTGATAATCCTAAAAGAATGGAGAGCAGGGATAAAGGATGAGAGACATGTTTTCAACACAATGGATATATGGGTTCAAGCTTGGATTTACCAATCCACTGGCTGACAAGAGACATAGGGAAAAAGCTAGGAACATCTTTCAACAATGTGAAAGAAATCCTAATTCCAGCAAGCGGGAGCAGGGATGGAAGACACTTAAAGCTTCTGGTTGAATTGGATGTCAACCAACCATTAGTGAGAGGAACGATTGCAAAAACGAAGGAACAAACAAGATGGATCTCCTTCAAATATGAAAAATGTCCAGATTTCTGTTATAATTGTGGGATCATAGGACATGGGGAGAAATCATGTTTTAACAGAAGCCAGGAAAGTAATTTGAGCAGGGACTAACAATATGGAGAGTGGCTAAAGGCAAAAAATACTAAGACCCCTTCGGCAGTCAGAAATCCAAACATCAACCTCGATTATTTCCAACAGTTCAAAAGCAAACAGTTTCAAAATAAGAACAGTGAGGATTCACAGCCTCAGGCAGAAGCAGGTTCGGTGCAAGTTAGCACTGGAAAGGTTGGAGAAGGAACTGTGCAAATAGAGGGAAATTCCAACTCAATAATGGGAGTTTCAATTTTGAAAACATCCGATTTGGAGGGAAGGTACATAAGAAGTATGGAGAAACAAGGATTAGGTAAAAAAGGAGATATGTCAGATATGGTGGATGGGAGTGAAAGGATGTTTGAGGTTGAGGTAGCCTGGCTGGGAAATGGAACAAGCACGAGTAACCAGGCTTTAGGAGAGAACGATTTTGTCAGCGAACTGGCCTACAAAAGTGGAGGGACCCAGTCACTGAAATTGGCTGAACAAGGGTCAAACATGGAAATAGAGAGTCAAAGTGAATCATAGCTACTTATGTTGGCTCACGGAGAGAAAAATAAGAAAAGGCTCAATAAGTTCAAAAGGCTCTCTAAGGAAAATAGAGCACCTCCAGGAGAACTTAAATCGACAGAGGAAATGAAATCACAGCTAGGGAAAAGGAAGGAACTAGAGAGGATGGAATATCAGGTTCTAGATGAGTTGACAATCTCACAACTAAAGAAAAGAAGCAGCTTGTCTCTAGCTGACCTAGGCGACAATTCAATGGTTGAGGGAGCTCACCGTCAAAAGCTCCCGGGGCCCCAATGAAGATCATGGTATGGAATTGTCAAGGTGCCGGGAGCCCTTTGACAATTCCCCAGTTAAAAGAGGAGTTGAGACTCCACTCCTCTGATTTAGTTTTTCTATTAGAAACACAGAATAAAAGGTTAATAATGAAAAAAATAAAATAAAAAAGATTGGGATTTGATGAGACGGTTGTTGTTGAACAGGCTGGAAAATCTGGAGGCTTAGCTGCCTTTTGGAACAAAAATGGTAATATTCAGTCAGTAACCTCATCTGCCTTTACTATAGAAGTGCAAATTCATCGCAAGGAGGATAATTCCAATTGGTGGTGCATTGGCCAATATGCAAGTACAGATAGAAATGTTAGAAGAGAACAGTGGAAGGTTCTGGAAAGAAGGAAACATCTGTGGGGTCAAAGGTATCTGATTGCTGGTGACTTCAATGACATCATATCAAATGCAGAAAAATGGGGTGGGCGAGTAAGAGAGGAATGGTCATTCAGAGACTTTAAAAACCTGATTGCAAAAAACAACCTTGTGGATATCGGTTTTAAAGGAGATCCATGGACCTGGGTTAACAATTGGAACTCTGAGGGACAAGTTAAAGAAAGACTCGATAGAGGGTTGGCAACCCAAGAATGGGCGGTGACTTTTAAGCAGACAAGTTGCACTCATATCTTTAAAGAAATATCTGACCATTGCTTACTGTTTATAAACACTGAACCAGAGAGCAAAAGGACCAAGAAAAGATTTCACTTCGACAAGCGATGGCTGAACCAGCAAGCAGTGTACCAGGTAATACAAGAAGCATGGGATAAGGAGATTCAAGGCTCGCAAATGTTCAAGGTTACCAAGAAAATCAAATCCTGCAGGAAAGCTCTTTTAGAATGGAACAGATCCAACTATGGAAATGCTGCTAAGAGAATTAAGGAGCTAAAAATGGAAATTACAGAGTTGAAATAGAATGGAGTGATGACAGAACTAAGGATGAACGAATTGAGGCTGGAACTGGGTAAAGCCTATCAGGATGAGGAAACCTTTTAGGCACAGAAGGCAAGAGTACAGTAGTTAAAGGAGGCAGATAGGAACTCCAACTATTTTCATGCAAGCGTTACCAACAGGAGAAGAAGAAATCAACTGAGAAATATTCAAAAAGCTTATGGTAGTTGGTGCCAAGGGAATGAGGATACAGCAGCTGAATTTGAAAAGTACTACAAGATTATTTTCACTTCCTCTGATCCGCATGATTTCACAGAAGTATTAGATGGTATCCCAAATTCAATTTCAGAGCAAATGAACCAAGAGCTGATTAAACCTGTGTCAGATCAAGAAATCAAAGAGGTCCTCTTCTCCATGAACCCAGAAAAATCACCGGGCCCGGATGGTATGTCTTCTTTATTCTTCAAAAAATGCTGGCATATAATAGGTAAAGATATCATCCTAGCAGTCAAAAGTTTCTTCCATTCTGGATTCATTTTACATTCTATCAATGAAACACTGCTTTCCCTCATTCCCAAAATAAACAACCCAACCAATGTGACTCAATTCAGACCAATTGCTTTGTGTAATGTGATTTATAAAGCAATTTCAAAAATTTTGACAAACAGATTAAAACCCATGCTTAGCCATTGCATCAGCGACAAACAATCTGCTTTTATTCTTGATAGACAGATTCTTAATAATGTGATTATAGCTCATGAGGTCATACACTTTTTCAAAAACAAACGTACAGGAAAAAATGGATACATGACTATTAAGCTGGACATGTCGAAAGCCTATGATAGAGTTGAATGGTCCTACCTGAAGGCTATTATATCTAAGATGGGTTTTTGTGGGATCTGGGTCAATTGGGTCATGAAATATGTCTCCTCTGTTACTTATGCTTTCAATATTAATGGGGAGAAACTGGGTTATGTCAAACCAAGTAAAGGGATTAGGCAAGGGAATCCTTTATCTCCTTATTTGTTTCTTATGTGTGCAGAGGGCTTTAGTAATTTGATTCAAAAAGCTGTAATGAGGAAAAATTTGACTAGCATCAAAATCAGTAGAGGAGGACCAGCTTTATCTCATTTATTGTTTGTTGATGACTCTCTAATCTTTTGTAAAGCAGACATCAAATAAGCAAGGGAACTAAGGAGATTTTTGCAGGTTTATGAGCAAGCCTCAGGACAACAAGTGAACCTGGAAAAATCATCTGCATTGTTCAGCAAAAGCACAGACAGAGAGCAAAGAATTTCAATCTGTAAAGAACTAGACAATGTGAAGCAGATAGCACAAGGGAGATACCTGGGACTTCCAATGGTGTTCACTAGATCAAAGAGAGAACTCTTCAGCTTCATCAAGGACAAAATTAAAAGAAAGCTCAATAGCTGGAAAAACAAATTCCTCAGCAAAGCTGGAAAAGAAACACTGATGAAAACCGTACTAATGGCAATCCCCAACTATGTAATGTCCTGTTTTGCTATCCTCAAGAAGTTAGCGAAGGAAATCAGTGGCACGCTGGCAAACTTCTGGTGGGGTAATACTGAAAATCAAAGGAAGATACACTGGTTACGTTGGGAGAACATGACTGCAGACAAGCAAAATGGTGGCTTGGGGTTTAGAGATATCATTAGCTTTAACAAAGCTTTACTGGCTAAGCATATTTGGA
The DNA here is from genome assembly GCA_024721245.1 of Mitragyna speciosa. Taxonomy (NCBI): domain Eukaryota; kingdom Viridiplantae; phylum Streptophyta; class Magnoliopsida; order Gentianales; family Rubiaceae; genus Mitragyna; species Mitragyna speciosa. The sequence goes on from CM045554.1 coordinate 28,545,200, forward strand.
GACTAATTTGTCACCCAAATTTGCTGGTTAGTAGAGTCCTTAAGGCTAAGTACTTCCCAAGACAAAATCTTCTAAACTCTAAGCCACCACATAATGCTTCATGGTTTTGGAAGAGTGTTATGTCAGCAAGTGATGTAATGAAGGGGGGATTGAGGAAGAGGGTCGGGGATGGGAAATCTATAAACATCTGGGAAGATAGATAGATCCCTTTTTTGAGAATGGTAGAGTTAAATCTACCAAACCACCTAACTGCCAATTTGAAAAAGCTGACCAGTTAATGGCTAGTAGATGCTGGGACAAAGAGATGTTGGAGAGTGTGTTTAGTGTAGGGGAAGTAAATAAAATTATTCGAATCCCAATTAGTTTGTGTGGCAGAAAGGATAGATATTTTTGGAAAGCTACTGAGAATGGAGAGTACACAATCAAGTCAGGTTATGCAGTAGCCAGGCAGATACAAGTTGGGGTGAAAGGAAATCAAAACGGGGCTGAAACGAGTACTGCAGGTAGTGAGAGGAAGGTTTGGGATTTCCTATGGAAGATGAAAATCAAACATAAGCTGAAACACTTTATGTGGAGCTGTTTGAACAACATCCTGCCAGTCAACTATGTGGTGGTGAAAAGAGTCAAGTCAAGCGAGGAAATTTGCAACTGTTGTGGGGAAGGAACTGAAACAGTGGAGTATGCTTTGTTGCATTGCAAACATGCTCAAGACATATGGAAATTAACCCCGGTCTAGTGGGATGGAATTGAAAATTCCAGTCACAACTTTTTGGAATGGATGGGAAAACTTTTGAAAGCAAAAAGAAGGAGGGAGGGAACAAAGCACATTGAGCTTACAATTAATATACTCTGGCAAATCTAGAAAAATAGGAACAAATGGAAGTTTGAAAAAGAAGCCAGGAGTTGCCATAAGGTAATTCAGAAAGCTGCCCAGGAATGGTGGGAATTTGAACAAGCTAACAATGACGCAACATGGCTGAGTAAGAGAGAAGCAGTGCAGGAGCAAAGAGAGAGCGAAACAAAATGTGCCCAAGGCAACAGAATGGTAATCAGCATCAATGTTCAACCCAACAGATCAAAAACAAAATTTGGCTACTGCATTTTAGTAAACGATCATACTGGGAAAATCAGGATGGTTTGAGCAGCAGCGGAATCGAGAGAATGGACACAGTTAATGGAGGAAGCAAACTCAGGTCAAGCTTGCTCTTATGTTGGCAAAAGAGAAAGGTTGGCCAGCTTCTGCAGATACAAGGGAGCAATAGACGTCTATTCCGGAAGCTAGCCTAAAAGAACACAAAGGATGCCAACTGTGCAACCATTATTGAAAACATTCTTGATTTAAGTACACTAGTTTCAGTCTTGCTCTTACAAAGAAGTTAACACCTCTGAAATAGAACTAACAAATAGAATAGCAAAATTTGCTAGTGAACTAAAATCTGTTATTTTGTGGGAGAATAACTTCCCAGTTTGGATTCACTAGATCCTCTTTGTCAATTGGGTGCAGTTGCCCCTTCTCTTGTATATATATACAGACTTTACTATTAATATAAGTCCTGTGTGTTGTCAAGAAAGAATAAAAATAAAAAAATAGTATGTTAATAATACTCGAAGATCACTGGAGTCTAGGTGTCAATGATGCATAGCTATGAATGGCTTCGATTTTCACTCAAAATCCTAAACATCATTCTTGATTCAACATGGTA
>CM045554.1:28547002-28662869 GCA_024721245.1 Mitragyna speciosa
TCTAATTTATCCATTTATTACATTTTTAATCCTGACCATCAACTGGTCCCAAATAGAACTTGTGAGTCCCTTCTCTGAAAATATGAACCCATACAAGTGGAAGCATAATGGACACTATAGTACACTGGCCACATGGATGGCTGAAGCTTGGCTAGTTCGAGATGGTATTCAGCTAGATATGTATGACATCTGGAGCTCTGGAAAAATCACTCCAATTATCCCTTAATGTAAGTAGAATTATTATTTTATGGTTTTCATGCGCACATTGTCTACCTTGAATATCAAAGTACATACATTCATGCAGCAACTTTCCTGACTTTCTACTATGATTTTTGTAGAAGCCACAAAATTTGTAGGTTCAAATATCAACTCACAGAATTACAGAACTGAGAGAAATTAATCACAAGAAAATATATAGGAGAAGAAAATAAAAACTCACAATATTATTAATATCTCAAACAATGAAGAAAAAACTCTGTAGACTCTATGGAGTCTCTCTCTAGGCTCTTTGGAACTCTTTAACAAATAAAACTAACAAATAACCTATTTATAACTAACTAAACTTAATAGACAAGAAATACCAAACATAATCAGTTACCAAATAAACTATTCTACCACAAATAGAAAACTATTAAAAAACTAAATAGGAATCTGCCAAGCTTGATTTAATTACTCCAATATTGCCTCCCTTAAATCAAACTCTACATTGAATCAGTTCCAATTCCATCACAAGCATAAATCTCCATTAAAATTTCTGTCGCAGTATGCATGATGTGTAAAACCTTGTAATTAACCTTCATCTTCACACGTGGCAGTGGACGAACTTTATACTTCGCAAATAATTTTCCAACCAATTATGATAAAAAAAAATTCACTAATACACACCCATTGATCAACATATTCAACATAGTTAATCTCACAAAAATCACCAACAAAATTGCTACAAAAAATCATAACATTCTTTCTTGACAAAATTTTCATCATCAAATTCAAATACTCCACTACCACAATCTTCATATAATTTATCCACTCCAAAAAATAAATTCTTATCATCCGTCAAATCTCTATCTTCAAATAATTTCTCAATCCCAATAAAATCCACATTATCAATCCAATCAACTATTGTCATGGATTCGATAATTTGGAATCTTCAACCCATCATCACCAATTTCAACATTAATTTTTCTTTTACCATTGAGAGAGTCTGAGTCAACCAAAAAAATTTCATCCATAATTTTTTCTTTTTCTTCTTCTAACAAATTAGCCACTTCCTCTTCCTCAGTGACAAATTCTTCATCCTTAATCACCCCAAAAATTGTATCCAAATCAAAACTTTCAACCAAATCAAAATTTTCAGGAACAACTTTAAGTAAATTTATCCTCATCAAAATTTACTTCCCACCAAAAACCAAATTTAGGCTTCCAAAAAATTGGTAGAATTTGTCTTGTTTTAAAGCCAATATTGCTCCAAATTTTATGAGGTAACTGAGAATAAGGAAAAATTTTTTATAAACTTCCCACTAATTGATTTGTTCATAATTTTCCAAAACATTTTTTTCTTCTGTTCTCGAATTTTCTCTGGTAAACGAAGGGCTAATTTTGCATCAATAATATCACCTAAATCACATTGTTTGAGATATTGTTCCATTATTTGAATCCATTATGTTCTCCCTTGGATGCTAATATAACCATGCAAAATTTTAAAATTTTCACCATTAACCAACTCTCTTTTCATCTTAAGATCACAAAACAAAATTGTTTACCTGGATGAATAAATTCTTCTTCCTTCACTCTACAATTTATTTAGTCTCCTTGCTTGATAACTAAATCAAACTTTTCAATTGTGCAACTTTGTAGCATCAATAATTCTAACAGGATATTTCACTGATCTCTGTCCCAACAGTCACAACCAATCACAATCTATGATTTATTCCTCAATAATAGAATATCTCAAGACCAACCTTGTGGTCTAACTCTAATAACTGAAAACTCCAAGGCAAACCTTGTGCCTTAACTTCAACAACTGAAAACAATAGGACTAACCTCTTAGCCTAGCTTCTATCTCCAACGAGAAAATTCAAGAAGACTATTTCCACTGGCTCTAATACCAATTGTAGAACCTACAAAATTTATGGGTTCAAATATCAACTCACAGAATTACAGAATTGAGAGAAATTAATCACAAAATATATATGAGAGAAGAAAATAAAAACTCACAATATTATTAATATCTCAAACAATGAAGAAAAAACTATGTAGACTCTATGGAATCTCTCTCTAGACTCTTTGGTACTCTCTAACAAATAAGACTAATAAATAACCTATTTATAACTAACTAAACTTAATAGACAAGAAATACCAAACATAATCAGTTACCAAATAAACTATTCCACTACAAATAGAAAACTATTAAAAAACTAAATAGAAATCTGCCAAGCTTGATTTAATTACTCCAACATTTTTCTACGCTTTAAATTTTTGTTGCTAAAAGTGATGAAAGTGTCCCCGTAAGTTTCCATATGTAAAGGTAAGTTATTGAATTTTTGGATCAATATCCATCATGTTACCCTCGGGTATATAAGCTTTGATTCCTTTGAAAACCATGAAATAACTTTAAATCCACCAACGAGAGAAACACTTATTAAATTAATAATAAGTTCATCATGTATTTAAGTGTAGTGTGCAAAATTTTAATATAACTTCATATTCTCGAGACAAAACACGAGAGAAGTAGTAGAAGAAGAAAAAGATGAAAGATAATGAAGGGAACATCTTTTTTCCTAGGCCGTATTTGGTTGTCTAAAATGAGAATTGGAATTCCTTCAATGGATTTAGTTTCCTATGCCATGAGATTCTTGACTATAAAAGAAGTTAAAAAAAAAATTAGTCCAATCAATTATGCGTAATATGGATAATTGCATATTGAAGACACTAACGAGGTCATGGAGATTCCCAAGTTTGTAGCGGTATATCACAAAAATAACTGCGGAACTTTGATGCTGTGCGCATGTTCAATCGCGTTGGAAATCATGCGGATAATTTGGTGCTTTTCGCTAGTAATAAGCTCAAACAGGTAGTACCATTCCTATGAAATTTTTTATATTTCACTGGATATTTGAGCAAGCTTTGATTCGGGGAAGAAAATTTGATGTAACCTAAGGTTTCCTCCACTACCTTTAATTTTTTTGTCAGCTTTCTTACACATGCATTCCAAGTTTTATTACAAACATTTTGCATTTCAAACTTTCACACATGAAAATTTTGGTAGAATGATTAGCGATGTCAATGAAATTGGCAAAATTTCAAGCTTGGGACCAACTGTCCATGTCGAATGTGCATGGAATTCTGTCATTTAAACAGCTAGTGGTAATTGGTCCGCATCAAATAAGCAATCATTTGTTATTCATGTCGATTTTTATTGACCTTAGTTACAATTGGATCCAATGGAAACGTACGTAAAACTTTAATGGGCAAAGTGACCCAAAAAAACTTTGTGCAGGAAAAGTCAAACAAATTTTTAAAATTTTAAGAATACAATCTAAATCTAATTATCCGTGCTAAGGTTGCAAGTATACAAACCAAAAGTCATTTCCGACGTTGAGACTTAATCCAAGTTTTAGGTTCACAACACATTAAGGAGTCTAAATTGCACCATCCAGCCCCCATTATTTGGATAAAGCAACTTCAAGCTACTGATAAACCAATAAATATCCACTTTATACTAGTCTTAATGTTATTGCTTCCTGAATGCAAAAAATTATAAATCAATGCATGCACAAAAGCGACAATTATACATCCATATTTTTATCACCAGATTAATCTAGATGTTAGCTTAGTTGTTCCGATTAGTTGACAAACCAATAAAAAAGCAGTTTTCCTTACCTGTGCAATGATACGACTTAAAAGGATTAATTCAGAATCATACTGTCAATGAAATTCATTAACTAAAAACATATGTGACAAACAGAAGTTCACGGAAGAAACTGAATTTCATAGTCACATTAAGGAAAATTTTGCACTTTCCATCGACTATATATGAGACATTATACATTTAAATTTCATGGAAATGGAATGCCTTGCTGGAGATATACCATAACGTCTTGACAACCATGCACCGGAGATTGTTAATGGTGGTGAGGATCTGGCCCTTCAGGAACTACCCTATCTGGATCAGTCAGTTCCTTTCTATAATTATCATCGTTTATCTTTGATAATTTGTAGCTCAATTGACGCAAAAGCTGCCTGCTATCCTATCTTTCTCTGAATATTAGCGACCCCTCTATAACTAGTTGCTCTTGAACTGTTGAGATGTGCAAAGAAAATCAACAAGATCAACAAAGAAATTCGAATATTAGTTGAAAATGCCATAACTCTTGGACAATCTAAAAGCTAAAAGAGCAAGCAATGCAGCTAGATTATGGTGGCTTGGTGACTGTGAAGTAGCACATCAATTAACATCAGCTCAAATTTATAACAAATGAGAGAGATTAAAAATTATAGGCATACGTAATTGTTGGCGTTTGCATCAAATATAAATCCAGGATTTTATATACTATCCCTTGTGGACCTGAATTCATATATTGCAATCTTCCATTATCATTACAAATAATCTTTGTGTCAAATGCCTTTTTGTCCAACAAAAGCAACTGCTTATTGTCTTGACTTCCTTCTGTCCTTTTTCTCGTCCTATAAAATAGGGTTTATAAGTTGTCTACCTAGTCATCTGGGCATCTTACAATGTCTATCATGGACAAATGTCAAAATGTATGAAAGTGAAAAATAAAAAGAAAATTAAAGATTTGCAGACAATGATATCTCTGTAACTTTAAACTACGAAAGTAAAGGGAGGATAATTAAATGGCCCGTCGCATATCACGAAAACTTTTTTGTAGTCTCATGCATTTAGACCAAGCAAAATTTTCCTCAAATTGTTGAAAAAAATATATTTTTTTTCTCCATCACATAATAAACAAAGCAAAATAGTCTTTCAGATATGGAGAATGCAGCAATTCGGTTCCAATATCTAATTTTAGTTGATTTCTGACTAAGAGCCTCAAGCTCATGTCATGCCGCTATAATTTTAGGTGCAAATTGGAAGAAAAATGTATTTTGCTTCAAAATAAAACTCACATGCCAAGAACATACAAATTTCCCTAATTAAAAATTTTCAAAATACACAGAAAACAAAAACAAAGGTAAATAATTTAATTGCTCAAAATTGTGAGGAAAGGGCAGATAAAGTTACATGCAACCATGAATTTGTCTTCCTTTTCGTTACAATTATAACAATTCATAGTTGTTTTTGGTTCGTGTTTGATTCGAAAAACATTTATGATGGGAGCTCGCAGCATGGATTTTTGGAGCAATATGACCAGCCGTGGGTGGAAGCTGTGCCCAGACTGACGCGATGGCATCCACCGCAAAGTAGCCGGGACGCTTCACCGGCTGCGGCTGTGGCTGGTTTAACAGAGCTGGGCTCATCTTATTTTATAGGTTTTTAGTTTTTGTTACTTGATTTTGTTATTTAATTACAACTCTTTAAGTATTCAATTTAGTACGAGTTTAGATTAGTTTTAGAACTATAAAAGGCCTTTTTAGTCTCCGTTTTAGGGGTCAGACATTATTATTTTGATTTTTCAACACAATTTGAGAGTTTTCTCTCGTTTTTTAAATTTCTGATTCAAATCTTAAAAATTTGTTTATATAACTTATCCCTTACCACCATGCGTTCCATATCATTTTAATTCGGAAATTAACTTGTGCACGTGAGTTTTATTATCAAGGAAAATAAATTTTACTTTCAATTTTCACTTAAATTGTAGTCACAAGACTTATTGATTCTTAGTTAGAAATTTGATTAATGAAAATGGATTTTGGGACGAAATTAGTATTGTTTTTCTTTTCATGTACGCGAGACACTATTTTGCTTCATTTTAATGATGGGGACCAAAAAAGATTTCTTTGAAAAGTGATGGAGAATTTTGCTTCATTTTATATGGGGGCAGGAGGGGGGTGGGAAGAGGGGGCAGTCGCACCCTCCCCCCCCCCCCCCCCAAACATGTAAAAAAATTGTAAGTAAAATTTTTGTATTATTATATTTTGTCCCTTCCAAAAATTAGCAAAAAAATCAACTATGCCCACTCCTCCCAAGCCATTGTTTTTGTAAGTTACTTATATTTGAGCGTAACATTTTCTACCTATTTGTTACTCTAGACTTGCCCCCTTAGAACAAATTCCTGCCTTCTTCGCCACTGATTTTATATTTGAGAGACCAAAAAAGGATTTTCATAAATTATGAGGGAACAATTTTGTCACTTTTCCCAAAGTAAATAATCATGCGCCGACCACCAATAATTTATAAGGTGCAATTATCATTACTGATAAATTTCCTTCTTTTTTTTTCATCCGAATCGCCACATAAAATTTTGGGGTCTTTCTCATTCTGACTATTCAAGATTTTCAAGGTGGTAGTCACTTAATATAATTATATTATTTACAAAAAGATGGTGGTCTTTCTATTCCCAAATCGGCATTCTGTCCTTTTCTACTTTTCCTCGCAATATGCTTGTCCAACTATCATTTTGGTCTTTTGTTGATTAATTAATGAAATGAATCTTTTGCATGTCTCACAAATGATAGAAGGCAAATAATGGAATTACAAATTAAAGAAATGCTAGGATGGCAAGTGGGCATGGAGGCTAGTGATAAATTTTTCCTTCTTTACAAAAGCTTATTAGTGTCAATCATTGGTGAGTCAACTTATTAGTACTAAATAATAATATAAGTACTAAGACTACCAATGGTTAATGAGTCATCATATGTGGAAAGCAAAAATGACTGATTACTAGTTAAAACAAAATTTTGTTCTTTTCCTAACAAATTTTCCTTTCCAAAACCTTGTCTTTAGTTTTCTTTATGAATGAATTCTGTCGTTGGTGGTTGTCTTTCTCAAATCACGAACCTTAAAAGTATCTTCAGTCATTAGCTCTAGTAGATCCCTCTTATAGTTCTATATGGAAATCATGTAATTACTTCTGAAAATATTTCTTTAACTAGTGAACATAGTCTTTTTCCGTTATATACGTATTGCCAGACAATGTGATAGTGACTCTTTATTATCACAATTCTCAGTAAAAATTATAAATTTTCATACAAAATTAGTACGTTTCAACAAAAACTTACCACGTTTCTTTAAAAGCTTAATATTTCTTTTCAAAAATGCAAATTAGATATTGCTTCTATTTAATTGGCAGGAAAGTGTAGTAGCTCTATGTGTGTGCTCGCAATCGTGTCGCCTAAGGAGATGAGAAGGGGTGTAGGCAAGAGAAGTGAAAATGTAAAGAGAGGGGAAAAAGAGTGGAATCTAGCAATAAAAAGGAGACAGTGCTATGGAAAATTCTTGCAATAAAAGTAAGATAGCACTTCTTATTTAAAAAAATAGTAAGTCAATCATTCAAATTTGTAAAAATAAAAGAAATAAAGTCCAAGAAATGTTTCCAGTCAACAAAATTTATTAATTTTACTCAAAGAAATATTCTTGATTCAACACTGAACCTTTCATTTTCCCTACCTGATATAAAGCCTTCCTTCCTTGAACCGAAAAGATTTGCATTTTTATAAAGCTTTTGGGTTGTGATTATTTTCTAAAAAGAAAATTCTTTGCATTTAATGAATATTTGGTATAAAATCCCTCATAGTTTGCATATAAGATAATGGAAGCAATGTCATCAAATCATGCCCCTAGTTGCCAACATTTTGATGGCAAATTTGTCCGTTAGATAAAAATTTAATTATTTAGCGGTAAATTGTAAATAAAATCAACAGCTAGAGTAAATTCAAGGGGATAAACTATATTTAAGAATTCTAGTAACTAGAGATTATATGACCTTCAATGGCCGCACTGGCTACGTCTAGTAATGTAACGAATTGTTAAACTTTCATAAGTTTTATTAATCTGTTGTATTTCCTTCTGAATAAGTTTTTTTTTTTTTTGGTTCTTCTTTGCATAGTATTCAGTAAATTGGAGCATTGGAATGTCCTATGGATTGATTAATGCTAGAATACTTGGACCATCTTTTGAAGCAAAAATGACAGCAATAGATTTAGGCCTAAATCCAATTTACACCATCTAACTTATACAAAGTTTTTATTTTGCACCCTAAATTTTAATTTTGGACAAAATACACCATGAACTGTCCAAAACATTCTATTTAAATCCAATCGTTGATGACGTCAACCAAACTAATGAAACTTAGGTGCATGCGTACAACGATTGGATTTAAGTAGAATGCTTTGGACAATTTAGAGCACAACATGTCCAAAATTAACACTATCAACAATTAGACTTAAATAAGTGTTATATGCACGCGTTTAAGTTTCGTTAGTTTGGTTAATGCCGTCAATAATTAGACTTAAATGGAATGTTTTGGGTAGTTGAAGGCACAGTCTATTCAAAATTAAAACTTATAATGCAAAATGAAAATTTAATATAAAATAGAGGATTACAAAGTGAATTTTGGCCTTAGATTTATTTTGAAGTCGAACAAAGCTAGATATTTATAAATACAATTGAATAGTAGGTAAATCCCTTTATACATAATGAAATGATTTTTGACTTAGTAATGAAACTAAATACCTAGGCTTTGCCAGAAGTTGTATTATTGTAGTTTCTATGAAATCGTCTGTTCATTTTTTCTTTTGTAAAAGTTGAATTATGATAAAAGGAGGGTACTCTTTGACCCAAGTCCCGCTCATTGACGATCCTCTTTCTGAGTTCCCAATGAAATGAGGGTCGAATGAGGTTTAAAAAATAGCTGATTTTCAAGGTAACAGGCGGGCTAGCCAAATCTCCAGAGGAGCAGTTTCCGGTGTGTATCCGCTCCTAAAAATATTGGAGTTGCTTAAGTTCCTTTTTGAGTACGTCATACTTTTGAGCAGTTTTCGCAATAACCAATTTGAAATAAAAGAATATTTGAATCCTAAATGAAGAAATGAGATTTTTTTACTTGTGGATCAATCCATTGTCAACTGTTTCACTAACATCAACTATTTTAGAAAAGGAATTGTTAGCACACTGTTTAAAAAAGTTTTCATTAAATAATTCATCAAAATGGTAAAAACACATTATCTCCAAAATCAAAATATGAAAACTTTCATTTGAAGTTTCCGAAAGATAAAAAGAGAGGTATCTTGATAGAATGGGGGCCATGTATATTCTGGATTAATGAACGCTAACTTGCCTTTCTTTTATGCATATTCTATAAACAACTCAATAAAGACAAACGATAGATCCGATGCACAAATATACTTATAACGAGTTCAGTGAATAGTAATGATAATGAGCTTGGAACTTTGAGATGTTCGGTTCAACTCTTTTGCCTTTCCAGTTTCTATTTCCCTCTTGCGTATTTTATAAACCCCCCCCCCCCCGCCCCCCACACCCCCAAAAAAAAAAAAACACACACACACACCCAAAAAAAAAAAAAAGGAACAAAGAGAAAGAAAAACATTTTATGTACAGTAAATTGAGTGGACCATTTGTTTGGCCAAAGTTTGAGAGTTCATGTACTTGAGTGTAAAAGCAAATTATTGATCACGACACTGACAACAGTACTACTTCTTTAAACTCCCACAGTCCGAGAACAAGATCTAATGGTGGCTTAATTCCAGCCTCTTCTATAACCTAGATGGAAAACATAAACGTAACCACTTTCATCAATCTCTTAAAAATACTTTCGAATTTCGCATTGTCTGTTGCATATGAAATATTTAAAACCTTTCTTGAATTCTAATATTATTATTCTAACTGAAAGAGGGAGAGATAAAAAGAGAATACATTTTTAAGAAAGCTCCATAAGCCTACGTAAAAAATCATCATGCAGATAATAGAACTCTTTCAACTGCATTTATACCAGATACAAAGATTCCACATTGAACAACATTCCTATTCATGGGTTCTTTCTTGCATCCAATTTTTTTTCCATAAAATTGTTAAGACCCATTGCGTTATTTCCCTACATAAACCACTCCAAAGCACTCTGCCACTTACATAATTGAGTATTGTTCCCCACTGAAACGTAATTTATCTTCTCTTATTTATAATAATGGTACGATCAAACTCGTATGTGTTTTGTTTATTTTAAAAACAAAACAAGAGTGTTTTGTTTTATTTATAACAAAAGTATAGAAATCGAAAAACACAATTGTTACCAAAACGGCCATTACTTTTCTACTCAATTACGATTGTCGAAATGATGATGTGGATCAGGTCCTCCCGGAGCCCTTCTCTCAGGCCATTCATTCTCGTTCTCATTTGTCTTCGCTCTCTCAAATTGTGCCTCCAGTGCTTCTCTAGAAATACTAATTTGCTTCAGAGGACGACCTTCTATAATCTCAGATGAAAAAAATAGTAGGATGAGGCAGATCAAAAACTTCGCACTTGGCCATTTGCTTTGGTTAACAAGTAGCTGTGTAGCTCTTTGAAGATTTAATATGGCTTAGTAAACGCATGCAGCCTTGCAACTGATTGAAGATTAGGTAAGTGATTCAAAGAATAGGGGGCTCCATTTATATACTGAAATCTAATTCATGTTACAATTTTTTTTCCTCAATTTTGTTAAAAGAAACAATTCAAAAAGCAAATTCATTTGTCCTTGCATGTAAAGTGAAAATCTTGTGCGACTTTCAAAGCCCTCGAATTGCAGATGAAAGAGAACAATTTACTATACAGCTATACTCCAGTGTATGATGTGGCCTTGACTAACATCTAGCTCGAAGGCATCATAGGATTAGTCAGACTAAAGTAAAAACTTTGTCAGCAATTTTGCTTCATCTCTATATCCTATGGACTTAGATAGGCAAACGACAAGTTGGATTTGAAATGCAGCTGGCATATAAACCGCAGATTGGCGGTTGCTGGCGTGCACAAAAGTGCATGCCACAAGAAAGAATGATCTATTCTTTTTATCGCTGATGCAGCACTTTCATATTATTGGTTGAGCATCTTAATGATGATCAACAGCCAATTCAGTATTCATCCCTGAATTAAATGCTTATTCTAAGTTCTAACTAAATTACTTGTTGATTACAAATATTTTTCTTCTCTTTTGCGTGTAGGATTGTCGAGTTGACGATGTCCTTGTGAATCAATTTGCTAGCATGTCAGGCTTATGCATCTCTCTGACCTGTGGAACCGTGTTCCAAGAACAGAAGCATTATCAATAGCCAAACTTATATTGGAATCAAGGGCTTCAAAAATTTTGATTAACTGGGATATTTCCAGCGTGAGCTATTGGTTTTTCAATCGAGTAAATTCTAGTAATTTTTGAATAAAGGAGAAATATTCCTTTATTTTGTTTAGTATAATACAAAGAAAACTTTCATGGTGACGAGTGCAGTGAGACAAGCGCATCATCTTACCGGGCCAAGGTGTACACCATCTTCATATTGATGTGGCAAAAAGGAGCTGGAACAGGACAAAATTCACTTTTCATTTGGTCTTTTCCCCTCGTCTTGATTGGAAGTTATACTGCTTTTGAAGCATCTTGTCATCTAGCTATAGAACTATGCTCGGTGCGTCCAAACACTTATCTAAGAGGTCATAATCAACGAAAGCGATCGTGTAAAGACACAAACTTTGCGCCATTAGGAGCATGCTCGTCACTTAAAAACAAAAGATAAGCTTATTATATGATATAAATGACGATTATAAAAATTAGTGTTAGCAGTAAACGATCTGCAAAAACTATTATAAGTTGTTGAAAATTTGCACAGAGTATATCTCGATTTTAGAAAAGGTAACATTATGTTCCTATTAAGCCACTTCTTACCAAAAGAATAAAAAATTATATGACCTAAACGAACCATTACTAGTCGATCAAAAGTTGTATACATTAGTCAACTAGGGTAGCGAAATTTCTAATGGTCTGGTTCTACAAATGCATGCCATGAATGTAAGTGGTTATTAGATAGTTGCTCATCCACTTGTGATAAAGAAGAATCCACAGAATCAGAGTGGACAGATTTAAAGAGTCATTGATCCAATTAACTCTCAGGTGTGGATTCATCCATATTGTATTTGCTTTTTCATCGCCATTCAAGGATAAACACATTGCATATAAATCTAAACACCTTTTTTTATTTTTATTACTTTTTTTGAGAGAGGTGCGAGGAAAGAATCAGGAAATGAGATAGATATCGAGATGTTGATAATCAAACTCTTTGTTCTATTATGAAAAATAAAGGCCTTTAAAAATTGAGATGCATTTCTACTACAAGCATTATGTACTCTTGCCAAATTTTCAATTGTATTACTAGTACTATTTTCTCGCCATTCTCTTCGGAAGGCTAACTTCGATACTAAACAACTCAGTAACTAAGAGATCAATGCAATTTGAAACAACTAAAAATTGTAATGATTTTGAAAAATGTGGAGAAATGTTGATCATCTTTATGAGTTCACCTTATCTTGATTTGTCGAAACTCACAAGTATGACTTGTTCGTTTCAAAGTAGTGTGCTAATAATACTCAAAGATCATTGAAGTTTAGGTGTCAATGGTGCATAGCTATTAGAGGTGGGAAAAAAATAACTAGAAAACCGCAATAATCGATTCATTCTGAACTGAAAAATGAGGGATAATCGAACCAAATTTTGAAAATGATTAGGTTAACCGAACATCATTTGTAAAAACAATTCCAATTTTGGGTATCAATTTTTAAAAATCGAGGTTAACTGAAGCGGTCCACTTATATGTCTAATATTTGTAAATATTATAGAGGAATTGAGAAGTATTAAATCATTTCATTTTCAAGTTTAAGATAATTCAAAAACATAGATATCATATTTTATTTTCATTTTTATTTAATTTTTTGATGTGTATATTATTCCTTGATTTTGTACTTTAATTTTCATATATTTTCTTGATACTAACTAAAAAATTACTTTCATATAACTTAGAGACGAAATATGGAAAATAATATAAGTATTTTTTATTTATATTATGAAAATTTTTTATTTTTTATTTTTTATTTTTAAAAAAGAGCGGATACAAAAATTTCAATTTGTAATTTTATTGCTTATTTTTCAAGGTAATTGAAATCGTATAAATGACTTTTTTAAATTTGAACAAGTATTTATATTATAATATTTTTATTTAGTTTATTAAATTACTTAATACTATACGGTTCTAGTTACTTGTGATATCTAACTCTCTTTAACCAAGTAACCGATAAGCGTTAACCTGAACAATGAGAAGTCGAATATAGTTAATAAATAGATAAACCACTATATACGGTTCCGATTAGCATATTGGGTGTATAGACTGATTGACCGATCTGTGCCCACCCCTAATAGCTATGAATGGCTTTGATTTTCACTCAAAATCCTAAGCATCATTCTTGATCCAACATAGTACAATAAAATTTTCTTTTCAGATATGTAGAAAGCAGCTTATACGGTTCCTGATTAGTATATTTGTGATGCACTTCTACTACAAGCATGTACTCTTGTTCTATTATGAAAAATAAAGGACTTTAAAATTTGTGATGCATTTCTACTACAAGCATGTACTCTTGCCAAATTTTCAATTGTATCACTAGTACTATTTTCTCGCCATTCTCTTCGGAAGGCTAACTTCGATGCTAAACATGTAACACTTCCGGATCTAGGCTGGCCTAATAACTTTTGAATCTTAAACTACGAGTTTAAAATACTGAAGTCAAGATATTAGTAGCCCATAACTCAAGATATTATATAGCAAACAAATATTTCATCTCCCACCGATGTAGGGACACGGAGTATCGCATTCACTTCTCCTTTAACCTTTTGCATACTCGTAAAGCCCGACAAATTCTGCACTACGTAACGTAGTCACGGCCCAATCCTACTAGCCCAATCTTATCTTGTGCAGAGACTACACGAAGTTCACTCTGATACTATTTGTAACACCCTGAGTCTGGGCTAGTCCAATTTGAATGCAAACCTACGAGTTCAAAATACTTAAGCCAAGTTATTAGTAACCCATAACTCAAGATATTATATAGCCAATAAACATTTCATCTCCCACCAATGTGAGACGTGGGGTATCACAAGCCAAGTTATTAGTACTCCCATAGCCTAGGAAATTATTTAGCAAACAAACATTTCATCTCCCAACAATGTGGGACACGGGGATATCACTATGATACCTCGTGTCCCACATTCGTGAGAGATGAAATGTTTGTTTACCATATAATATCTTAAGTTATGGGTTATTAATAACTTGACTTAAACGTTTTGAACTCATAGTTTGCTGTTCAAAATTATTGAGGCAACCAGACCCGAGATTAGGGATGTGCACGGGTCGGAATATCCGACCCGCATGGGGTATTTTTTAACCCGACCCGCTATATGCGGGTCAAGCAAAAGTGTAACCCGTATCCGTATCCGCATATGAAGATATCCAGGCGGGTCGGATATCCTACATTTTTCGGGTCGGATACCGCCGCATTTTTTCGGGTTGTACCTGCATATGTTAAATTTGCTTCAAATCCTAGATAATCAAATAATAATTAGAGTCTCATTTATAACAAATATAAACTTAAATAGCATATATTAAATCAAGTGTTACAAACTATGAATTTATTGCAAGCACTAAAGAAAATTTCAATTTTTTGAGACAAAGAAACACTGTACACACAAATCTTATAACATAAACACCAACTATGTTTTTGAGGCAAAGAATGAAAAAAACACATAAGACAACTATCATAATTAGAGTTTATAGTACCACATCTTCAATTTTTCACATTTCAATGTTGATAATGCTGTACTCTTTACTACCTAGGATTACAAAATAAGAATAAAAATATTGATATTAATATTAATAACAAATAACAAATACTACATAGTAACTTCACATAATAATATCTAATAGCATATTACATAATAATAATATCACATAGTAATATTACACAATAATATCACATATTAATATTAGAAAACCTTATAAGAATAAAAGATATTGATATTAATATTAATAAAAAATAACAAATACTACATAGTAATTTCACATAATAATATCTAATAGCATATTACATAACAATAATAATATCACATAGTAATATTACATAATAATATTACATGTTACTATTAGGAAACCTTATAAAATTACATCATTACCTCCATATGTGGGTCGAGTCAGATACCCACTGGGTTTTAAAAATCATGATCTGTATTCGACCCGCTTAATAGAGTAACTCGCATATGACCCGTATCCGCTAAGATCCGGCGGATCAAATACCCGCATTTTTCGGATCGGATCGGTCGGGTTTTTGAGTCACCGGGTCAACTTGCACAGCCCTACTCGAGATGTTACAAAACAACTCATTACAAAACAACTCAATAACTAAGAAATCAGTGCAGTTTGAAACATTTAAAATTATCATGATCTTGAAAAATGTGGAGAAATGTTAATAATTTTTATGAATTCACCTTATCTTGATTTGTCGAAACTTACAATTATGACTTGTTCATTTAAAAAATAGTATGTTAATAATACTCGAAGATCACTGGAGTCTAGGTGTCAATGATGCATAGCTATGAATGACTTCGATTTTCACTCAAAATCCTAAACATCATTCTTGATTCAACATAGTACCATAAATTTTTCTTTTCAAATATGTATAAAGTAGCTTAGTCATTATACGCCAAATTTCATCAAGATCAAACTTTAAAGAATTAAAATGGAGAACAAAGAAATGGAACCAAGTTTCAACACAAGAATTTCTTCCACGCAATCCTAATGAGATTATCAAAAGGAATAGTTTTGCGCAGTTGTAAATCTAATGAAGTACATATCCGGGACGAATCCCAATAATGCACATAAAACATGTTTATTGATGAAGAATATATTGACTAACTGCTGTTGTTACACAAGTAATTGAAGGAATATCTAAATCTTTTGACTGAACTATCTGAAGTCCTATCTTAACTTCAAAATGCTTCAGCTGTTCCACATCGAAGAATTATTGGCAATCCGTAGTCCTAACTTTGGATTCTTGATCCTACAAGCCAAATGTGAGCAAGGAACAACGGGGACAATGGCACCTGACATCAGATTTGAATGGACAGATTGTTCAGATGCAGGGTAGAAGAGACTAGTAATGTCCTCAAGTGGCTTCCTCCTGAGTAGTAGTCTTCTTTTCTTAGAACTTTGAATTGAAGGGTATGAATCAACTTCAGGAACTTCTGTTGTTGGAATGTTTTCTTTGTTGATGGTGTCACAAGGAGAAGGTATAGCCATTTAAGTATGGTACTGTATATGTGTTTGTGTGCGTGAGTATTTTGTGTGTAACTCCGGACAGAGGCATGAGAGATACAGATAAGATATGATTTACAGAAGTGATTGAAAGAGAGGTATTTGTAATGGAAATGGTAGGCTGTAAATCTGGATTTGTTTTGGAGGGGAGATGGGAATTGCATTTTGAATTTAAGGGTTGAATTAAATCTGAAAGTTGTTTGGACATGTCCGTTGTTTTGAATTCGTATAGCTAAAAGTTTAAACAAGCCCTCCAATAGTCCTCTAATACCAGACTAGGAGGGAGAAAATGCCCGCCAGTTTTTGTCCAGTTGAATTGGAACAAGAGGGAGCTTTGAATTTTCCACCGCCTAGTTTCTTTGTTCCCCGCCTTTGCCGACTTCCAAATAGGAATAACTAACCATAGATATGTGTACATAAATAAATATGTAAATACAGAATTTGCGAAATTTTCATTTTTCAGTAATCCTAGTTTTAATGTTTTAGCTTCGAAAATCAATGAACATCTATACTCGAACTATATCTACTATTAATTAGATTCATAATCATCATACTATGGAAGCCGAAAGTTACTATGGAAGCGGAAAGTTACTTCAATTTATTAAAAGTACTCTCCACTTCACTGTTATTGAATCGGGCAAGCCATGAACAAGATTAAATAATCAACACTATTTGAAAATTTTTGGATTTGATCTCAATTATTTCATCCCAAGCCCGCAAAATGTATGAAAGGGAAAAAAAAAAAAAAGGCAATCCATTTCCATCTAATTGTAATTGCAGTCTCAAATTTGTATTTAAAACTAAATGCTACGACGGAAAAAATTAGCTGAAGATCTACAGTAATTTGAACCAGGATTATCAGACCTGGAACTAAACAACCCAGAATAACTGAACATAAAAGAATAGGAAAATTTTAAGCAAAACATGCCGGTGGCTCTAATCAACATAAACCACAGAGAAGCCATTCGCAAGCTTCACAAAACACCCTAAGAAACAAGTAATTAGAGAGAAAAAAGAAAAGAAAAGAAAAGAAAAGGTAGAGAAGGCATGTGTGCATAATCGCATCGATTTCAATATATTTCCAACCAACTAATGTAATCAAGTGAGAAAAAAAATATCACGCCGTTTTGTAGATTCTAGGATATCCACTTCAGTCATGGACATCCTAACATGTTACATCAGTCTCCTTATGGCTATTATTTAACCAGACCAGTACAGCAAACAGAATGTACAACCTAAACCATGAGACTTGACTAGCGAGAAATCAGCAACAAACTGCAAGCTTTAAATTTTCACCCTACACGACATTGACTCCGCTCAAGTTCCAAGAATTTGGGAAGCAGAACAGCTGACTCTCGCAAGATTACAGAGAACAAATTGAGAAATTGTTGTCCCTGACCACTGACAGAACCACAAAAATTAACACAGCAAGCCGCAACTCAAACAACTGCAGAATCTGATCTCTTAACAAATGGAAAATGCATATAGATGTGCTCTTATCTCCTGGTCGAGTATCATCAAGTTCATTCCATGTGAATCTGTTTGTCTGTCTGGCAGATTGACAGAGAGAGGATAATGCCCAATGACAATTGCCGTTCAAGCACATTATGTTGGAGTGTGAAGCTCCCTTGTTGACAGCTGCATGGCAAATTTCTGAACCATTCTGATGTTTTCAATGGTTAAGGTATTTGTACAATTGAATTGATAAGCTGCAAGTCAACACAAAATCAGTAACTAAAACAGCAGAGATGAAAGGATATCTTCTCTTCATAGATAGGATGGTTGAGCATAAGAAGCTTGTTATTGGTTACAATTGCTCGAACTAGCAATTCCTTTGCCTCCTCGTGTTTCTTTCTTAGCATGTTGCAGATCTGCATAAGTGCACAAAAAATTTCATCCCTTTAGGAGACAGCTGACAGGAAACTGTTTCAAGCATGACAAGCTTATGATGATACGGTTTGAAAGCAAAAGCACAAGCAGGACAGGGATAAATCTCACTATTTACGCAAGAAAGTCAAACCAACAACATCACGTCTAGAAATTTAACTGTAAGATATCCAGAATGATTGATGGCTAGGAAGATTTCACTTGCAGCTTTCAGTTTCAAAAATACCAGTTCATTATATTGGGGAAAAAAATTGTATCTGGACTCAAATCTCTAGCTAACTTCTCTCATCTTAGGCTATAAGCCAAAAATGAGAATTCCAGGATCCAAGACACAATGAAATATAATAGAAGAGAGTGAAAAGAAAATCTAAATTTGGTGATACGTATTTTGTATCGAAGAAGGAATGAGTAATGCTACAAGTAAAGCACAAAATTTTAAGTTTACAAAGTTGCTGCAAACCAAATTATTTAAAAAATATAGACCACAAGAAAATAAGTACCTAACAAGGGCTACCAAATGCCCACATATTTCATCATAATAAAAGCAGCCAAAAAGTGTTAAAACTTGTACGTACATCTTCAAGCCCTTTAGCACAAGCTTCAGCATTTTTAATATTGCTGTCACTTTCTACCGAAAAGAGAACGTCTAGTCCGTTCATGTGCCCAGGCACATCTAGTCTGTAAGTTTGTTCATTGCCGTACGCACTGATGCTCCTTCCATCCACAACGTTCCCATTTCCATATACCTGTTGAAGCTGTAAACCAAGTAATTACATGTTAAATGTCTCAACATCTGCACGAAAATATACATTTGCAACATCATTATATATGTAAATTTGTAAGTTTCAACAGATCACCTCTTTATCAACAAGCTTTCCTGTTTCTGCCAAATTTCTGCAGATTTCATGAAAAATAACGC
This sequence comes from Mitragyna speciosa, assembly GCA_024721245.1. Lineage (NCBI taxonomy): Eukaryota > Viridiplantae > Streptophyta > Magnoliopsida > Gentianales > Rubiaceae > Mitragyna > Mitragyna speciosa. Next base: position 28,566,105 of record CM045554.1, read on the forward strand.
ATTGATGGCAAGGATAAATCAGGAAATCAATTCAACTATAGAGCCATAGTTAAAGACAAACTCATTGATAGGTGACTCTGAGAGACGCTTTGATGGCTTTAAGATCACATCTGCACCAGAAGCCTATAAATAACGATTAACATGAACAATGATTACGCATGATAAATCAACTTCTGCACAGTCGATCCACTGTATTTCCATAGCTGTTATACTGATGTAAAGAAATCTCAATCTCAATAGGCAAAGTTTCAAACCTCAACTATTTTTCGCTTCAGAGAGGGGATGCCTGGTGTTTGATTCTTCATTTCAACAACTTTGGCAGTATGGGACAGTTCTCTTCCAGCCAAAAACTTGAATTGCTGCTTATCTATAGGAAGTGTAATTTCTTTCTGAGGTGCAGACTTTGATGAATCAAGGTTTGTTCCGGGAGTTCTATGACAATACCATGTTAATCAACAAAACAAACATTAAAAAATTAACTTGATAGAATATCACAGGAAAATACTACCTTGAAATTGTTAGGCCAGAAAGAGTAGGCATCTGCTTAGTAGCTTTGGAAGAGGAAGCTTTATCTCCTTCAGCAGATGTGTCTTTCCTTGAATGACTAGCTTCCACATTCATGGCCAAACTGGCTGGATTTACAGAACTCTGTGACGAGGATCTAACTGTCAAGCTAGAAAGAGTAGGCAACTTCTTAATAGCTTTAGAAGAAGAGACATTATCTCCTTCAGCAGCTGTGCCTTTCCTGGACTTAGTTTCCACATTCACGACCAAACTTGCTAGATTTGCAGAATTTTGTGATGCGGATTTATTTGTCATCCCACTCAAACTTGAAGTGTCAATACAAGAGCTGCAGAAGATCAGGCCAATGTACTTTTAACATTGCTATACAATGTTTGTCATACTTCATTGCAAGTATTTGACAATATTTAGATAGATTACATGAAATAAGGCATAAAACACACATATGATGTGTCTCAAATCATACGTAACAGTTACACAATGAATACTCACTGTTCAATAACAGTGATTGCTTAGAAATGAAAAACAAGAAACTTAAGGACTTTGGAAGGTTCTAAAAGAACAATCTTTACCACCAAATAGTTAATCATAAAAAAATAGAACATTCAAGGACACTCAGATTTCATAAAAGTCAACATTCACTCTTTTTCTGAGAAAATAATTAATAAGCCAACAGAAAAAACTATAACAAAACACATAGACGGATGCCTTGCATGAATGAATCTAAAATTTTAGCATTTTTGTCACTTCCTCTGGATGAAGGTATTCCTTTAATCACGTCTTGGTTGAGTAGTCTTGAATCCCCATCAACGTTATTTTTAGACAAAGGTGTAAAAACTCAAGTTATCTGTGGCAGCTTAAGTAGAAAAGCCTCACCTATTTGTTTTAAGACATTTAGAATTCTCCTGAGTTCCTATACAACAACGTTCCTTCCCAATCAGTTCTCCAGAACTTGATGGGGAATGACCAGCTACTGTGTTATCACTTTTAGCCTCTATGGAGTTGCAGTTCTGGCTGCAAATTATGAGATGAGAAGTGTAAATTCAAAACATCATTCTACCATTTACTATGGAAAAGATGGCTGACCTTTCCTCTAAAGGACATGGCTGTCTGATGCCAATTAATTTGTCATGCATTGATGAAAGCTTTGTCCGATTTGAAGCACTCTCGAATCGAGATTCAGCTTTATCTGGTTGCTTAAAATATTTTGACCGACTAGCAGTTTCTCTTTTATTTTCTGGCATCAAATTATCCAATGTAGCTCTACTGCATCACATAAAGAGAACAAATGGAGAAGCTTAGACTTAATATTCACCAATGAAATTTTCTAGACAAGAGAATTTTGTAATCCCCAGGAGAAGTGGAGTATTCACCCCAACAAACACAAGAGTAACAATCCACATAATTTAGCATCCACCAATGCTCTCAGTGATTCTCTGCCTTGATGAACAAAATAATTTACAACAACACATTGTAAGTTAAATGTATGGTATCTTTTCTGTCACCTTTGCACATTGGACATGCAAATGATGTAAAAATTATGACCTGTTTAATGGATTTGAAGAAAGCTCCAAAAGTTCCTGGTTCTTCACAGTCATTTGATTACAAGAGACTGGTTCTCTTGAGGCATCAGCTAACAAAATCTCTTCAACATGCGATCCACCAAAAGGAGGCACAGCTCCCTCTTTATTGGCTATAAAACCTTGATTATCGATACAAACTTCACTCCCTCTGTTGTCTTTCTTGAAGCTAGCTACATGCTGCACAAATAAATCATTATAAACAGGACTTCAGACCCAGAATCAGCTATAAAGTGCTAATCAGACCTTGTCCCCTACCTTGTTACTTTCTCTTGCATTTCTAGAACTAACTTCCTCCTCTATGTCCAAGATAGTATCTTGTTTTGACTCATCTCTTAACATGGTAGTGAACCGATTCATCCTGTACAGTTGCATCAGCAAGGCAGACTTCATGAGAGAGAGGCTCTGAAGAAACTGACTTATCTTGTTGGCAGTTTATTTCTTTCTTGCTGGTGGAGGTTGTCTTCTCAAGCATAATTGTTGCTTCATGAGATGCAGCTTCCTCTATTGCAGCCATAGAGTTTAGCAAGCTCCCATGATTCGTTCCAGACTTAGAAAAGGAATTCTCATTTGAGGAATTAGGACTGCCACCACTAATAACTTGAGAATCCAGGTTTGAAGCGATCAAATCCCCCGATGCTGCCAGACTTCTGGATTTTCCACATTCATGTGCATCGACTTCTTCAGCCACGCAGTCCCTGGAATTCTGGGGAACTCTCCTTTTTGAAGAATCTTCCTTATTTTCACCTTTGTTCACTTTAGTGTTTTCTTTCTTTGAGCTCAGTTTGAAATTAAAACCCTCCAACCTGAAAGCAGTAAACAGTGCTGACAATGACTGCTAGAAAGATAACGTGCTTAAAGGTTACCAAATTGAGGATGAATATAAAGTGGTCCGTACAGAATGAATCACAAGTAATAACATAATAAAATCAGCAAAGCCTTGAAACTTAAGCAAACTTACTCGCCAAAATCAAATGTAAATTCAAAGCGATCTGCTTTCCCTTGAGTATTTCCACTTCCAGACTCTTCACTGGATCTTCCCTTGGGTTTTCCGTTCTTTTTCAGTGGGGAAATATCAATATCTGGAATATCTAAGTTGAAGGATGGGACTTTTCCAAAATCACCATCAAGATTAAAATCCATATCCCTGAAGTGGATGCAACATCAAATGAATATACTGCAAAATTGTAGTAGTTCTTATAATAAAATTAGCGACTATTTGTGCAAAACATTCACATGTCAACCCTTTCCAGAAAAAAATTTTACACGTCATCAAACAGGCCCATCACCTATGAGGTAAACATAGCATGTTGAAATATCCCTAAGATATATACATATAAGCACGTGATAAGTTTGTGAACATAATGGAATATCCAGCAGGTGATAACGTGAGAGATAAGAATCCAACCACATTAACCATCATAGAGTCCCTTATAACAGCAAAACTTAACTTTACATTCAATGATCTAAACCAAAATCACAAAGGGAAAAACAAGTAGTTTTTGGTGCTTACGTTTTGTCAAAGTCGAATGTATTTTTCTTGCCTTTTGAAACAGGCCCAAAATCCAAATCCATTGCATTATCTTCTGTTATGGACATTGACTTCCATGATGTCAAAAAGTCATCCTTCCCAAAATCCAAATCTGACAAGAAGTAAAGAGATCACATTTTAAGGACAATTAAGATTATGAGCCAACTAGAGATACTGGGGAAAAAAGAACTATTTCCATCCTTAAGAAGCTAGCTAGCTACTGGTAGGCTGGAATCCAGGCCAAACCTAACATCGAATTACTTATAGTTAATTTAACCATTTTACTTGGCATTGATTTTATTCCAGAAATGTATATCTATTATGCACTGCCTAATTTTGGATTTCACAAACTGGCTTAGAAAGGATACCTAGCAATGACTTTTTCTGTTTTGAATTGACAGATGAAGGGTCTTCCTTCTGCGATTCCGCCATATTTAAAGACACATTGGTCCTTTGCTGCAATTCTGCAAGCAGTAAGAAGAATATGTATTGCTGATTTCATAAGAAATAGCTATCCTGTAATGCATATTTCCACATGCAAAATGATTAGAGACGAATTCATCGTCCATGCAATGCTGATAAATAAAAATTTTGCATTAAGACTAATGATTTTTTTATTATGCAGATATAGAACTCCAGATAAATAAGATGCAATGTGATCTTTTTCCATTTATGAGTTAGAGAAGTTAAAAGTATACCAACCCAATAAGCAACATGTACTGTCATCAAAACTATCATAGATTTTCTCAGTTACTTTTCATAATATTAAATATGACCATGAATTCTACAGGAATCACCAACTACAGACAATTAGCTGCAGGAGACTTCATTGTGATCTTCTGTCAATATTAAGTAAATAATGAGTCCTGTAGTGAATATGTGAGGAATATTTAGACTTGAAACATCATGCTAAACACTAAGTAGCATCTAAAAGATATATCACGTAGAACCAGTGTCCAGACAGTTAACCCTAGAAATGTTCAATAGGCCAAAACTCTATTCCCAAAGCCAAATAAAACTACTTCAAAAGAGATGATGGTGATGATGATAACAGGCATTGTACCAGCCATTTTTGTCCGAATTATACAAGATTTTCACTGAATAAATCATAGGACCATAAGGCAGCATAAGAAGACAAAAAACCTAACATAACCTAGTCTTATACTGCATCACCTGTGGCTCTGAATTTTGGATAAAACACTCATTTCAACTGCCTAAACACCGTTCATCCTTAAAACTCACTAATTAACATGTGTATATCGAGCTTAGGATGCCAATAATGAAATAAATAAAAAATTGAAATTTTTTTGGTGCCAAAACTTTTTCCTCTGATAGTCACTTTTCACTAGTTCATTATAACAAAAGCTGATTTAAGTGAAGAGTTGAGTGTTGCTATATCTCAAGCCAAACTTCTATTTATGCTGATGCAGAAAAAATCTTTCTTTAATCAAATTACTTCTATGGAAAAGTTTCAGAACAGTTATTTATTGGTACATTTTCGTAACCTAATCATATTTGTTAAGTCGTATAAACTATAAAACTCAAATAAATCGAATTTGATAGCAGTTCTACAAATTACTGACATTAAAATTAAAAATTAAACAAACAGACAAACAAAATTAGCACCACTAAATTATGTAACCTAAAAGGAAGTGAAATGTAATGCATCTCATAAAATACAAATAAATAAAAAATAAAAAACAATCAGATATAACTGCCTATTATGATATTAAATCACTCGAACTAGAAAGATCGCAAACGAAATTAACTGATTAACAATCGATGCATATGAGAAGGAAAATTTTAAGCTTCTATGATAAATGGCTATAATTAAAGAGAAATTTACGCGAATTCTTAACCTAAATGCACAAATTAAGAGATTCCTAAACCTGCATTTGGGGGAAATTCAAAAGAATTTAATCAACTAATTATCCTAACAGCAAATATTACGAAAAAAATCCGGCATACATTCATACTTAAATGTGAGTACTGTGTGAGATAGAGAGGGAGACACCTGGATTTGCCGCAGAGAGTTTCAGAGTTTCGGACGATGACAAGAGAGAATGCGTGTGTCCGGGGGAAGAAAGAGGCGGTTAAAATGATTTGAAAGGGTGCGGCTTTATATGCAGCAGATAGATAGGGTCCGGGAATACTATTGGTATAAAAAAGGGCAAAATATGAGTGTCGGATTCGGTCTCTTCGCAAAGGCTTGGGGCTTACAAGTACGGTCACTTACAAGTTAACGGTTATGATTTAATATGATAAAATAAATAGTTAAGAATATATAGCAACTAGATTAAATTTACATTCAAAAAATAAAACAAAATGGGTTTTGTGTTTGCAAAGCAAAAGACCGTCAACTAATCACACGTATGATTACACATAGACACATTTAATTAAGTACACAATAACACGATAATACGAGATAATTTGCGATTGACAATTGAACACATAATATGAAATAAATATGTACGTTTACGTTCATCTCTTTGAAATAAAAGAAAATTCTAAACAAACGTACTCAATTTCAACCACATTGATGTAACCAAATTGAGGCAACTGTGACTGCCTTGTGCAATTACTTTTAACAATTGCTGAAACGCTCAATTCGAGAGTTTTGGCAATTGTCAGTACATTGCACCAGCCGTTTTTTGTGATAGGAGTCGCTTCATTTAAAATTTATGCTTAGTTTAGGAGTTGGAGAGAAAAGAAAAGAAGAGAAAATGAAAGAAAGGAAAGAAATTTTCTTTTCTTTTCTTTTTCCTCCCCAATTTGGAAGGAAAATTTTTTGGCTAAAACAAGATAATTTTTTCTTTCATTTCATTTCTTTTCTTTCTCTTCCTTCCTCCCAAACAAAGGAAAATGATTAAATAAATTTTCCCTTCTTTTCCTTCTTTACTTCCAAACACAAGAAACCTTAAAATCTTTTGCTTTTTTTTCTTTTTCCTCTATTTCCGTCCTGCCAAACATAGGATTAGACTCTAGACTAAATATTTAAACAAATTCTTTCAGAAGTGGCTGGACATGCTAAGAAACTATGTTCACTATATTTAGTACCTAAACTTGTTGTCTTAGTATTTATATTCATTGTTATAATATTTATATTTTCTCATACAAATTGAAATATGGAATTACTAAAACCCTTATCCTATTAAAGATTTCAATCTGCATAAAATTGCACAAATTGTGCTTCACCTTTGTAATTTATACGTATTTAGTCTTTCACATTTGCGGACATTTTTTGTTCCCAAAATACACATAACGTAACATTTTGGCCTTAAGTTTCCAGTCATTTTTTTGTATGAAAGGGTCATGCCAACTTTACACGAGTGTATGCTAATAGCCTTAGGTGCAAAAAGCTAAATACAAAATTTTCCATCCCAAAACAAAAAAGGCATATGCACGTTAGGAAACTCTTTCCTGGAAAATTAGATTTGAAAGTTGCAATGAGCCTGCAAATCCTCAGTGCCAGTTTTTCTAGTATCAATCCAATGCTATCCACTTGGAACTGTATCTTGCATTCACACTATAATAATTATCTCATTTATCACTTTCGTCTCTAAGGAAAATTTATGTATTTTCGTTCTTGCTACTCAATATACTAGAGCGTGGCATTGTTGTTATATTTTGAGGCAAAAATGTAGCTAACCATAGGATTTGAGACCATTTCTATACGTTGAATTTACTTGGCATCAAAATGCCTCATATGTAAGAAACTTGAATAAAAAATATAAGTTGCAAAATTAGGAACTTTTGTACAATAGTCCCTTTTCAAATTTTTAATTTCATATTTTGTCCTAAAACTATCTTCAGACATTAGATTTAACTCTCAGGTCATCTATATCAAGTCGTACCTATTCTGGAGCTTAAAGTTTCCTTTCTAGCACTATACGGGGAAAAATAGAAAAAACCACCACAATTATGATCATTTCTAAATTGTTATTTCTATCTGAAATTGTATCAAAATTAGGCCCTTCTATTAACTTAATTGTATATAAATTGCACAATCAAACTACTGAAAATAATTATCAGCCAATAATTATTATGCAGACCGATGTAACGAACATAATTCCTTAGACTGATTGATGAGGGAGCTGTGTACGTCAAGTGATAATTTATATACAAAAATTGAACACAATAACACATTTAAAAAAAATGATTTCATTCATCCCTCAACTTTCTTGCATGATTCTATTTTGTTTCTTATTTTTTAAAAATTCATGTTAAATCCATCAATTAGCACATTTGATTTTAAATCGTCTCTAAGCAATATTTCATCTAAATTAGATTTAATGATTGTTATCACATGCCGGAAATGTGATGAAGGTAAGACACTTAGTTGAAAAAAGAAAGTTAAGTGACTCCATTCGTCCCTCAACTTTGATACATGATCCCATTTCGTCCCTCGACTTTGATATATTATCCTATTTCATTCCTTATATTTAAAAACCTATTTCGTATTTGATTTTAAATGGTCATAGATATGTGTCACCATTCCCTCTGGCATCGTTGTGGACAATTACTTGCAGATAACTTTTTGCAAATGGTCAATCTTTCAATTAATTTGCTATGATGTACTTCTATTGGCAGGATAAATGGATATTAAGTATTTAAATGATCAAATTTTTTTTCTAGCAACTATGGCGTCATTTTTTTTAAAGAAAACTTTAAATTTCATGACTAATATGACACACATTTTTTAATAAACAAGCCAATAGAATTTTTTTTATTAACCAATCGAAACCTCTGTAGAGGTCATTACATGGGAAGGCAATACACTATCGACCAACATACGAAACAAAATAATCTTCCGTACTAATACAAATTTAAAACATAATAAATTAAATATAATCTCAGGTTCGAGTTACCAAGAAGGTAGGTAAAGTACCACTGTTGATCCTCTCTATAAAAAAAAAGTTATACATATTCAATTTAAAATTTTTTATATATAGCCTCATTTAATATTGCCCTGTGTGTTAATTTATGCACTAAAACCAAGTGGTTTAGGGTTGTATTTCATGTTATTCATGTTATATATGTGTATGACTTTTTATTTATCATTTAATACTTGGAATTTACTATACATATCTATTTAATAAAGTCCATAGAATATCAACTATATATAAGAAATTGTAAAAGTTACAATGTTGAAACTCTCGTTACGCATAAGTTGTATTCTTACATATCTCTAGTGATGGTATTAATGAGATTGGACATTGTTATTGGATAAACTAGTACATATTTTGCATCTACTTATGATAAATAGTAGTTAATCTAATCGACTATGGTATGAAACACCTAAGTTGGTATGTAGATGCTTGTTAAAAAAAAAAATTTATTGGATTGATCTACCAAGAGTCACCATATGGGTAAATATTCAGTGCCTATGGTTCGAACTCCTAATGACATTCGTGTAAGTGATCCTTAAATCTAAAATTGCCATAGCATTCTGAGTATGATCACCATACTGTAACTCTATTATTTGTTGCTCGTAAAGAAGTACTCATAGGGTAGAGATTGGGTATAGTATGAAGAATGGAAAAATAGTAAATAATTACTATAGGATTCACCACTCTTGATAGTAGAAAAGTATATTCTAGATTGACCACATTTTAGGAATAATAACTCAGTAAATCTTTTGCACAAAAGTGATAGTACAATCTTAAAAGTGTTTCAAGGTTGTAATTCATAAGAGTTATATTTTGAGAACAAGAAAAGAATAATTAGTCGAATAGGAGTTGGCATAATTAGTCGAATATGAGTTGGCATTAATTACATACTCCTTAACTAATTAGGGATATAATATGGCGAAATAATATTAATTACACAGTAACATTGTCATTTTTTTTATAGGTGAAGTTTTGTTATATGATTTTTCTTATTCACTTGCATGGTCAGAATGTGTTGCTAGATTCCGGTCTTGATCTATAAGTACAAACTAATTGATAAGTTGAATTTATGATAAATTTAAATGTTTAATTCATCTAACTCTTAATTTATTAGTGAGCTATAATTTGTCCTTATTACCAATATGAATGGAACATTGTAAATCATACACGTTAAGGACAAGATCTTCTGGTTAAATTATTATTAAGATAAATATGACATATTTATGGGTTAATATATGAGATAAATTAACCATACAAGCTTATGTGAAATTAATTTAAGTCTTAGGAGATAGGGTTTCTGATTTATATGTTGAATTGGAACTGCTTTAATTTTCAAAAAATTGGAATTAGTTAACTATAAATGCCTTAGACTTAACTCTTAAACATAAGACAACATACACAAAAATTACAACATAAAAGCTGTGTGAGGAAACTAGGGCGGACAAAAAGGAAAGCCTGTCATTCTTTCTCTCTCCCTGACTCACAGCTATTACCAAATAGTTAGGGCTTTGGCTTTCTTACTCTATCCTTGTATTTTGTCAAGCAGTTCAAAGAAGCTAACATTCAGAAAGTAAGGTTAGGTTGGAATAAAAATTCTTGTAGATCTTGTGTATTTTGGATAACCGTTAGAGGCTCTACGGTTGAGTAGCTCTTCACGGTAGGAACTACACCAATGAACAAGAACCCCAATGAATACGAATCATCCTTGCTATGCATAGAAACCTTTGCTATAGAAATTATTCTTTATACTGTTTCATATTGTAAAGATTACATCAAAGTATGATGATATCTAATTGTAAAGATTACATCAAAGTATGATGATATCTAAGGTAATAAAATTTTAAATTTCTATTTAGTTTCCATGATTATTACCTTGCCTTGTGACCATTACGTAAGTTGCGGCATTTAATAGGAGGTTTTAGAACATAAAGGTCAAAATAGAATTATGTCTCAAAATCAAGGGACGAAATATTTGTACGTAGGAGGTTTTAGAACATAAAGCTCAAAATAGAATTATGTATCAAAGTTGAGGGACAAAATATTTGTATAACTTTTATCGTGTATATATTTGTATGTATTTGTAGATATTAATTTTTACATAATACTTTTACGATGAGAACAATATGAATTTAATATACAAATCGACATGAATGAACGGATAATTAATCAATAACTTGTATATTATTAATCAATAACTTGTATATTTTTAGAAATAGAACCAGAGCATCCTAGTCTTGTGCTTAACCGACATTTAAATTATTTTATTGTTAATTGATAAAATTGGTTGTAATACAATTATTATGGTATACTTTATCAAACTATTAACAATAAGTTAAATAGGTTTATGCCATGAAAATTATTAAATAGATATTTATTTTTACATAAATTATTTACAAACAAATTTATCACCTTTAGTTTTTAATAACAGTTAAATTGATATTTGAACGGAGTTAAATAAACTCTTGCCTTATTCTTCACTTCCCCATTAGCCATTTGTGTTTTAATGAACAATTTTAAAAATATAGAGTCATAAAAATTCAAAAATGACATTGTAAATTTGACAGCAGTGATGAATGCTAAATACTATGTAATGCTAAATACTATGTAAAAAACAATGTGTACTACTGCACAATATAAAAGATTTACAACAATATAAAAGATTTACAACAATGGATTGACACTAATTTACAGGTGCAATATGCCCAAAAATTAGAGTTGATGATGTAATATAAAAATGTGTACTGAGTTAGGGGCATTTGGAAGAATTTGGCCTATTAGTTAACAATGCGCGGTGTGTACGTGATAGAATCCTATTAATCTTATTTTATCCTATTAACAATTGAACCGAAATCAGATAGATATGAAAGTTTAGGGTGCGATGTATTGAAAATTGAAAATGAGGGGGAAAAGCGAGAATCTTTCATAAGTTAGGGGTGCAATCCGAAATTAATCCTAAATAGAAGAGGCCATCAGGACAACTTCAGAACAGAAATGCAGTGATACAAGTATGACAGAAAGCCAGTAGAGACGTAAACCGAAAACGATGCACAGATAGAAGAACATATAAGAGGAAAAATAAGGCCACTACCCAGTTTTACTGTCTTCTAATTGTGACGTCTAGGACCCTGTCTTCAATTCTTGTGAGGTTTTGGCATCCTTTACCAATGATTACCTTCTTGAGATTCGGCATTCCTATTTCATCCGCTATCAATCCTGTCAAATTCTCTAAGTAGCTAAGTTCCAGCACTTCAAGTTGAGGAAAGCAGCCAACTCCAGAGCAATCCATTAAGAAGATAGGATTATGCTTCAGTTTGAAAATCTTTAATTTTGGTAGTTTCTTTGGTGTCTCGAGTATATCCGCTGATTTGACAGCATGAAGGGTAAGCTTGGTGAGGTTCGGAGGGAAGTCATCCAAATCGAGCATCCTGTCCAAATTAACTAGACGCAGCTCAAGAAGGTTAATGTATGGAGAAAGATTCAGTTTCTGAGTATGATGAAGGTATCTAAGACATAGCTTCTTCAGAGAATGTAAGATGGGGTTTGCACCAGAAAGTACTTCAACAATTTGATCTGTGGCATTGCTTATTCCCAGATGTTTTAGATTACTGAATTGTGGTAGCCAGCAAGGATCCAAATCACGACCATGCACCATACAGAGTGTTTCAAGACTTGGTAGAGGCGATTTCACTGATTTGAGAATGCATTGCTTGGTTGGTGAAGTGAAGGTCGCCGCATCACTCAGGAGGAAATGTCTTAGTAGTTTCATTCTCCAGATAGACGAAGGCAGAAGAATATCACTGGAACGAACGTCCAGAGTGAGCAAATTTCTTAGATTGCATATACCAGAGGCTGGGATACCTTTGAACGATCCCCTCAATTGAAGATATCTTAAATGCATTAATTTGCCAATATGAGTGAGAAAAGATGACCCATCACCCCCATAGTATTCTAGGTACAATACATGCAAGAGCCTGAAATCAAGAAGATTATCTTTAACATGCCTAACTAGAAGTTCCCAGTTATCAGAGTCGTTAAAAAATAGCAAAGACCGAAGCTTGGTTGTGCGAGAATTCAAAGCAAAACAGGCACCAACACCTTCATGACCGATAGCAAGCCTACGCAATCGCGTGACAGAAGAGTCTTCTGCATTTTTTAAAATGTGAAAGAAGTTACTCTTCTTGGCCTCTTGGACGCAAAGATTATGTAAAAGGTCATGAATGCGACAAGTTTTTATCCTACCATCTATTCTTGTGCTAGCAACTTCAATCAAGTTCCTGTCTGCCAATTCTTGCAGGTGCATCAATCCTTTGATTTCAGCCTGATTGGCACTTATAAAATTTTCAGCCACCCACATGTTGATTATTTTAAATGCATGAATTTCAAATTTCTTGGGGAAAAGGCCAAAATAGAGAAAGCGGATTTTTAGTTCACAGGGTAAATCGTTGTAACTCAAAGCCAAAATCTTCGAAATTTCATTATTTTCATCAGGACCCATGCTATCAAGAACCGTGATCCATGCATGTTCAACTAATCCTCTATGCCTCAACATTCCTGCCATGACCACAACAGCAAGTGGCATTCCTCCACATTTATCCACAATTTTTCTGCCAGTACCAGCTAAATGTGAAGGAATCTTGATTTCATAGTCTTCATTTCTCTGATTTAGAGGATCCATGACCTCTTTGCAGAAAATTTTCCAACATTGTTCGAAATCCAAAGGATCCAATTAATACAGAGTGCCACCTGTGTATCTCCCTACGGCACTATACCGAGAAGTGATGATTATTCTACTTCCACTTCTAGGGTTGTCAGGAAATCCAGCTTTTAAATCATCCCATATGTTGGTGTTCCATATATCGTCCAAGAAGAGCACATACCTTTTCTGGCTCAAAAATGAGGATAGGTTGTTTGCCAAGTTCTGCTCCCTCATCTCCCTCTCCAAGCCCACTTGCTCTGCTATCTTCTTCAAAAGTTCGTCCACATTTGGTGCTTGAGAAACATAAACAAATGCTGAACACTCAAAATGAAGGACATTAAGACTGTTGCCTATCGCCCTTCTAGTTTTTGCATAGTTGAAGATTCTCTTAGCAACGGTGGTTTTCCCAAGGCCTGCGGTTCCAGTAATAGATATCACGTCATATTTGGTTTCTACACTGAATAGCTTCGGCTCCAGCTTGCTCATATGTTGTTCAAAACCCACAACGTTTTGATTATCGCGAGAAAGGAAAAGGCTTCTTCTTTGCCAGACCTCTCTGTTGACATCATCTTCCCTTAAGGGAACGTCTAGAGCATCTCTGGCTACCTTTATCTCCTCCACCCTTCTTCTAATGCCTTTTATCTTCATAAAAAATTGGTGATTGATGCGCCAGTTGCTGAAGCAACAAGCAACTGTTTTCAGATGAGCAAGAAAATCCTTCTTACTGTGGACATTTATCTGGGGGAAGTATATGTCCACAGTATCTTCCACATCATGGGCGAGTTCTCTGATAGCTTCCCTCAGTGTCATCACATCTTCCCTCTGGCTATGTTCGGAATCAACATTGGTGAAGTAGGACAATAAGAGTTTCATCTCTGTTTCAATCCATTTTGCATCTTCCCGCAGCCGATTATGCTAACGAGAGATTTCTTCCGAGCCAATGACCATGGCTGTCTCAATAGTTTTCTTGATCACTGTAGAAAGAGCAACTGCTTCCATCCTTCACACTTTTTTTTTTTCGGGTGCTAGGTGGAAACTGCTTCAACTGGGACTGGCCTCAGAAATTGTACTAATAATATTAGACTAAATTGTACCAGATGCCTTAGATGCAGCGAAGAGCACAGCTTGTATCTCCTAACACAATGAATCAACAAATAATAAGGGTCAACCTTATTTGTTATTGGCGTTGAGAGCTAGAGCTCACAATTTAGGGGTTGTCATTTTTCGCAAGTTGGAGTTGCGTGACTATTTTATATCTTTATGTAACTGTCGTATAATTGTCCATGATTGTACTATAACTACTTTTTCCTAAAAAAATCACCTTATTTTTTGTGTTTTTTCTTTTAAAATTTACCAACATCGCACACATCTGAGTTATTTATTTTGCCAAATTGAATCGTGACCGTTAACTTGTTAAAAAATGACACTTGAGAAACTCAAAATTCGTTGATACATGATACTATCATGGTTTTCCATGAATCATCGTTAAATTCATTATTCTAGAATCAAAAGTCAACGGCTAGTAGGTGGAGGCCCAAAAGTCAACTATTCACCAAAAGAATCAAACGCCAACCGAGGCGAGTTTTCCGGCGATTGTTTGGATCGAGTCCTGGTTTTCATTTGGTTCCAAAACTTCCCAGTACTTATTAATTAATTATACCAAGGATTGCTGGTAGCCTTTGAGTAGCTGGGTTTTAAATTTTTACAAGCCCTTGAGCAATGTTTTCAAAACAGGATGGCTTGTGAATCAAAAAATTGATTGGGTCGCGATTCAGTCGGTTCTACAATTTAATACGATTTTTTGTTTCTTTATAAAAAAAAACTGAATCGAACATATTACTAATCCGGTCCGGTTTTTAAAACAGTGCCCTTGAGTAGCTTGGTTTAAAAATCTTGGTACTCCATCATCCAAAAGAGTAGTTGGTGCATGAACAATTGCTATTGGCAATCATTTCAAAACACGGGAACGGTAAATGTACAAAGTTGCTCAAAAATTGTAAATCGTAATTGTACATTATAAATCATCTTGTAGAAGTTGCATAAAAAACGATGTATACCACGTGATCTTAAGTATACATATCTCCAAATTTAATTTTTTTTTTTGAAACGTTATGGGGAAATGAGAAAGAAATACTTAAGATAGGACCACTAATCCATACCATCCAGATAATTGTTGATTGGAAGAGGGGTTGAGGTACCTTAAGTTTACACATACATGCTTGTAAACTCTCGATGTGGGAGCAAATTCAAAGGCATTAGTTTTTTTTTGAGACGTTATGGGGAAAAGAAAAAAGAACACTTAAGGTAGGACTTACTAACTCAGGCCATCCAAATTTAAACCTTCAGAAATAACACCACTTACAATTGTTTCTGTCCTTATCCACGTTGAAAAATATTGAAAACTCAATTAAAACTGTTCTCATCTGTCACGTAATTCTTGCAAGGGAAAGAACAAGGCTAACATAATTATAGAAGTAAAACCGTTCCCCATGCATTATTTAGGATTCCATTTTCATTATTGTCCATATAGGCTGCAGCCTACGGAGAATTTTTGCCCTTAAGCTAGACGGCAATCTCACTTTGCCATCAAATTATTTGCCCGATTATATTTGAACAAGAACTAGAAATCTAATTTGGGAGAGAATTTTTTTTGAAATTCATTTAACTCAAGAAAATAAATTACATCATATTTAGTTTATATACACAGGTACAAAGAATAAAAAAATGCCACATGCACAAATCTGCTATATTCTTGATAATACTAATCCTGACAAACTAATTTGTCCTCTTCCTCATTTTCTTGCTGATCACACCAACGAGCTTAGCTAAGCTAATTAGCAGCTTGTAGTTGCTTGGTAGCTTGGCTGATATCTTCCATACAAGCTATGCCCACGTGGTACTGGGCCTGATACTTCTTGATGGCTTTGTTACCAAAGTAAAGCTTGTCATCATGGGCCAATCACCCTGGGCCTGTAATGGCCCAAACCAGAATATTCGCCCAGACTATATTCCAACAGTATTCACTTTCTTTAAATTTGTGAATAAGCAATCCAATACATATAATTAGGAAGGTCATTCCTATCTTCCCTAGTTTTTATTGCTATTTTTTTTTTCAACACTGTGATATCTAGTTTTTGACCAATTATTTCACAACGCCCTAGGTAAAGCGGGCTCCACCGTTACCCAAGGAAATTCAACTACGGGCAATAATTATTTTTAAAAATAATAATTTTTGATATTTTATAGCAAAAACTTATCTTTTTTTTTCTTTTCCTGTCGATTGGACACTAACTAGCATTTTCCTAGATTTTGGATTGCGATTCTCAGAAAATTTTGCTCACAAGCTGGAGGGCTTTCTCATTTTGCCTTCAAATTACTTGTTTAGCTACCATCATTTCTCCAAAACTACAAATAACCAATTCGTTGCATATAAGTAAGAAGGTTACAGGCTTGCATGACAACAAGAACTGAACATTTCCCAAATTTATTCCCAACAGATCACTAATTTACCATGTCTTTAATTGTTATAACTGCTAGCAATGCATGAAAGTGTAAGAATTGTTTGTAGCAATGTTCCTGGAGCTTAGGCGTAGGCGATGAAATCCTTAGAACTTGCCACTATGTGATACACAGGAGCCATCAAGATGAGGATTAGTGTATGGCCCTTCCAATAATGCCAAGGTAATCCATCTATTAGCTGCTTCTGTAAAATGAGGGCCATCCCAGTTCACATACAATCTAGGATCATGGGCAAGCAGTGGTTTGTGGATCACCACACTGCGCGTCAATGTTGTAATTGTAAGGGCCTCCTGCTCCGCAACAAGCATCTTTAGTGTTTATAAATCCTGTATAAACAAATGTCTGTATCTTATTAATCATAAGATTTAATTAAACACACGAATTACTTTATAGATGAACACTTAAATTGATTGCCCTATTGTATGTAGACACTTCTCATTTTAAATAACACTTTTCTGATTTACTAAAGGCCTGCTTTTAATAGTGTTTTTCTACTTAATTTTAACTTCTAATTTTTGAAAAATCTATTTTGTGATATTCTGAACTGTTTTTTTTTTTACCATGTTTTTAGATTTTTTAAGCTAAAATCAGGAACAACTGATTTTCAACTTTTCTAAAATCAGTTTTTATTAAAATCAGAAACTATTGAAAATAAGCCCTAACAGTTGATCCCTCTTAATTAGTTTTCATTGAGTATGGGCCTTTAAGTATATGGTGACCTAGTTTTACCAATAAATATAGAGTTTTCAATACCAGATATGATTATATTGTGTTTTGACTTTTAATATGTTGCTCGATATCATCTATGTTGTTAGTTTATTATTCAACAATATCATCTGTGCATGATAAATCTTATCTTACTCAACATAATTTGAAGCTAACCTGATCAACTGAAAATTATAAAAAATTTCTAGTTGTTTGGAAAAAGTTTCGATTTTACAAATAAAAAACATGTGAAATATTCAGATAGTCATATTCTTGATTTGGAAAGATAATTCGAGGGTCTAAGTTCAACGTAGAAATTCTGTAAAGATGTTCAGTTTTTAGTGATCAAGATAAAGAAATCATGCAGGATTTAATGTGTTCTACAATACCCAAGAAAAAGATCAGAAAGCTTTACATCATAATAATAAGAAAGAGAATTTAGACATACCATATTTTTCTGGATTACGATAAAGCTGCAATACAGAATTATAGTAATCGGCATAAATAATGGTAGCATTTGGATGGCTCTTTCGAGCCAGATTCAATTTCATCTGAAGTAATTCATTGTGATACTCGGAAAAACTATTCATTGGCTTCATGCAACCGGTTGATTCATCGTAATTCGATTTATTTGTATCTCCAAAATATTTGAGGTTGATTGTTAAACATCCATCTGGTACGATTCCTGGAACCATCACTGTCCCAATCCCAAGTTCAATCAGTTCCTGCACTAAAGAACCAAGAATGAGACTATTTAGGATCAGAAATCCTATAATCATTCATTAAAATATCACAACATAGGCAAAAAAAAAAAATATCAATATCCAAATGAAATTATCTTATTTGTTATATCTGTTAAAAAGGATCCAAAATCTTGTACGATAGTTTTGTTAGCCAAGATGAAAAATGATAAAATTAATGGATAAATCAAATGAAGAGCAAAAGCTCTCTAACTCTACTAAAATTAGAAAAATTTAAGTAAATCTAACAAAAAACCTTCTACAAAATTATAGCGTGTAAGGAATTAAATGTCAACCAAACATAAAATTTCTCAATTCAGTTCGCGTCCTGCATTGCCTGCAAATTAGGGATTACTAAAACAATACAAGAATTTATTGAAGTTGATGACAGTTGTTTGATAAAGATATTACACTTGTATGTACATGATTTTTTATTTTTTTTTTGGGAATAAGCATGAAGTTCTTATTTTGATAATTGTAGAAAATTTGGTTCAATACGTACAAGCAGGAAGATTCTTACATTGACAGCTTCGACAATGGCATTGGTAACTAGATGTGGCCGATTTTTTATCGCTTCAAAGCTTGCCCTCGCGAACAGGGCTTGACGATAGTCATTGCCTCCAATTGGTCCCAGAACAACTATTGAGCTTTGAAGTTGCTCTGTGCAATCTACAAGTACATACAAATGGTTAAAAGAATGCCTCAGAAGACGTTGAAAAATGTTACTGCTGTAAGTTCCGTATAGGGCTTGCTCGCAGAAACAAAGGTATAGTGAATTGGGTGTTTGTTTCAAATTCTTTTAATGCATATAATCGAGTAAAATTTGAATAGATGGTTTTATGACCAAAACTGTATTATCAGGGAACACCCCCCCCCCCCCCCCCCCCCCAAAAAAAAAAAACCAAAAACAAAAAACCAAAACAAACAATATCCACACACGAAAAAAAAGTTTTCATGTTTATATGTACGTGCATGCACACCTAGGGATGCAATTGAGAGGAATACCCTCTTGTTTCACTGATTCCTATCCCAACTTCTTTTAGATTTCACTACATGGACAAAAAAAATTTTGAGAAAATGCAAATACCGATTTATTCCAAATGGAAAAATGAAGGTTATTGTACCGAATTTTAAAAGTAGTTAATCAAACCTCATCTGTAAAAGCAATTCTAATTCTAAGTACTAATTTTTAAAATTCGCCATTAATCGGAACTGGTCCATATATATGTTTTAATGGCTAATATCTGTATATATTATAGTGAACAGAGAACTATTCAATCATTATATTCTAAGATAATTCAAATACCTAAGTATCATACTTTATTTTTTCTATTTTCTGATTTGTACATTTCTTGATATTGACTAAAGAATCACTGTTATTTAACTTAGTGTTGAGTATGAAAGATCACAAAAGTACTTTTCTTATTTTGTTACAATAATTTTGTTTTATAATTTTCTTACTTGTAAAAAAATAGATGCAAGAGTTTTAATTTGTGATTTTATTACTTATTTTGTAAAGTAATTAAAATTATATAAATATGTTTTTAATTTGATCAAATATTTGTGTTGTAATATTCTTCTATTTATTTTGTCAACCAGCTTTATATTATGTGATTCAATTACGCACGATACTCGATCCTCTTTGACTAGGTAATCGGTTAGGTGATTAACCGACTAATGAGGGTCAGATATGATTAACAAATTACATGAATTGGTACAACTAGTTTTGGTTAGTATATTTGGTATGTGTATCAGTTAACCGCTTTATACCAACTCTTACCAGCACCTATTCCAAAATCCTACACCATTTACTCTTTGCTCTTTGCTCTTTGACTACATGGAAAGATGGAGAAAGGAATCCTTTTAATGACCTTCTTTCTTCCCTTTGTCTTTGTCTAGCGCGTTATTAACCCTTTGGGGCCGGATAACTTGGAGTGAGTATTAGATGTATCATGTGACATGTCGCGTGGCGTACTAGAACTAATAACATATCATTAAATAACACAAGGTGTGGTCCACCATTGTCACATAGTGATAAATTATTGATTATAATGCACCACATGATAATGCACGTAATGTATTTAATAGTTTTGCGCTGACTTGCACCAAACAAAACTGATTAATTAATGGAATTGCTAAAACAAAACAACATAACACTTTCAGAGGTAGGTAATCTCATAAACCTCCCTAGAGGTATCTGATGATAATTTCAGAGAGCTCCCATAAAATTTTAGAAATCACACGTACCTCCATTCATGGTGCAAAAGTATTCTACTACTTCACACTAAGGTTGTCAATGTGCTGGGTTCGGGCCAAAATTGAGTATTTCGGACCCGAACCCGTTAGAGTGATATTGTTCCAGACCCGGACTTGGACCTGTTACCTGACTGGTCTCACATTTGGCTTTTTGGAACCGGGTCCGAACGGGTTTGGGTCTGGGTCCCAAATTAGAAGAATTCCAAGAAATATGCATGTGCTGTCATAAAAAAAAAATGCATGTGCACAACTAAAAAGACAAATCTGTAAAGGTCTCAAGGACGGTAAACATAGTAGATTTATGTTTGGACTAAAAAAACACACAGCTATACAAGATTTGACCACAAACACTTTCAGCCAGCCCAAAAATACATAAAATAAAAATAATCTTTTTCATTATTCCTCAAAAAACTTACCAAAGAAATAGTGGCTAATTAGGTGAAATGATAGTACTTTGTTGCAAACGTGAATAACTTCCAATATGGTTATTAAAATAAAGCTGAATTTGGACAAATTTGAATAGAAATAATCAAACAAAATACTCCCTCTGTCCCATTTTGATAGGTTTACGGGGTTTTTCACACAGTTTAAGAAAAGTTAGTTAACTTTATTGAAAGAATGAATTAATCTATGATGAAACTAAAATACCCTTATATTCATCATTAAACATTTATATTAAATACAAATAGAAAATAGCACCATAAGTCAAATTAATTCAATTGATGTGTGAATGCACGGTTTGCTGTGCACTCTCACTTATGACAAAGTAATTAAATAGGGGTATTTTAGAGAAGTTGAAAATTAATTATATTATTCAATTGGAAAGTGGACTATAGTTTGGAACGAATTAAAAAAGAAAACAAGCCTATCAGAATGGGACGAGAGTAAGCTAGTAATTGCTGCGCCAGAAAGTTTGTACCTTGAAAATCCCATTTCTTTGAATAAAGAACAAATGGAAGATGTTGAGAATGACACTAACTGACAGCTGGCGAACCACATTCTTGAGGTATTGCTTTACAACAAATCCAAATGTATCTCGTATACAAGATTATAGATTTGTTGAATGTTATTCGAGAATGCCAATAAAATAGGCTTTTTAAGTCTTGCTTATCAACGATTAATTTGTCAGATTTCACAGAAAGCCACTTGGGCAAATGAAACCTTACTTCCAACTGGCAACCAAGCAGTAATTGCTCAAGATCAGATACATCAATTGACCCCCCCTCTTTTCTTAGCCACTAAACTCGAGATCAGATGCATAATTTTCGTAAGGATGCATAACTTTTGTAGGGATGCATAATCATACATAAAAAGTTGAATTACAAATTGGAAGGAACAAAGAAAACTCATCTGTAATTGACCCAAAAAAGTATTAGATCCCTTGAGTGAACTAAGTGAATTGAGTGAATGGAGGGGAAATAATAGGGATTGAAGATGGATGGAAGAGAATTAGGGAGTGAATGAAATCGTAAAATGAGAGAGGGGAATGGGAAAAACAACGCAGAATGAGAGAAAGGGGAAATGGGAGTAGGGTTTTAGTAATATGCTCACATGGTAAGTGGTGTAGAATAAATACATAAATAAATAAATAAATTTATAATTATTATTTATTAAACGGGTTCGAATCATATCCGGATCGTAATGTAATATTCCATACCTAACCCATTTTTATTAAAAGAAAACGAGTCTGAGTCTGAATCCAAATAAACGGAATTTTACTTGGACCTGGACCCCAAAAAAAGTATCGGGTCAAGACCTGACTCATTGACAGGCCTACTTCTCACGTAACATTTAATACCACAATTCTTTTTTAAAAAAATAAAAAAGAAAAAAGAAAAAGAAAAGCGGCAAAATTCCACATTACCTTCTTCTGCTTTCCATATCATAACCTTATTTCTATTTCTCTCAACATCCTACAACAACAGACAAAATCAAGCAATCTTTCTTCGCCGCCACCACCACACACCATACACTTGTTATCTCTCTTAGCCTCAGACCCTAATTTCTCTCCTCGGTTACCTTCTCTCACTATCCACTCTCATGTTACTTCCATCTCCATTTGTACCATCTCTCGTTTTAAGCAACTCCATCCAAAACCTTCATGAATCCCTCCTCCCACTGGAGCCCAACTGCTTCTCTCTCTTCATGCTCCCATCCAATCATCGCTCTTCTTAAAAAATTATTAATTCTAACAATCAAATTGTTAAAACAAGATTGTAGATATCAGTATTACATAATATTATGCAAATCAGCTAAAGAAGAATAAAATTTGGAGATCATTTTCAAACAAAAGCTCAGAATCCCTTTTTTATGTTCTATTTGGATTAAATTGTTGGTTTTAGTAAGTGCGGGGCAGGAAATTGAAATTATTTAATATGTGCTTAAAATATTATTTTTAATATAAAAATGTTTAAAATATTATTTTTAACTTATATGCAAATTATAAAAACTAAACTCCTATTTTCATTATTAATTTTTTTTACATCCATAATTATAATGCTAATAATTATAAAAATTTTAAATTAATTAAAGAGTATAATTAATTTAATTTTAACAAGAATATTAAGAATTTTAAAATTAAATATATTAAAGTCTTTTGGGACTTTGAATTGCAAACAAAAAATAACAATATGATATATTCTACAACAAAAATTAAGGACAATTAAGTCAAATTAATATATATTTTATTTCATTCTGACATCTAAATATGATTATATCAAATATTAAAAAAGGAATGGTATTCCATTCTCATTCGAATTGCCAAACAATTGATTGAAAATTTTTTCCAATGCATTTAGGATAGAAAGACATTCAAAAAGACATTCAACGTGGAAAAGTCTTTCTGCTTTGTCTCATTTTCCCCAACCAAACGTAAAAAGTCTTTCTTCGATGTTAACGTAAGTAGT
Organism: Mitragyna speciosa; assembly: GCA_024721245.1. Lineage (NCBI taxonomy): Eukaryota > Viridiplantae > Streptophyta > Magnoliopsida > Gentianales > Rubiaceae > Mitragyna > Mitragyna speciosa. The sequence goes on from CM045554.1 coordinate 28,589,449, forward strand.
CTTCAAATGTAACACAAACTCTCACAAGACAGAAAAGTCCTTTCGTTGACTGTCTAATGGTTGTAGTTTTCAACTATTTATTATACGTTACTGACATAATGTCATACGCAAACAAATTGATAATATACTTGGATATGCGTACCTAAGGGTCTATCCAGAAAAATCTAAGGAATAACTACAGACAGTAATATTTGGATACAAACTGAAAAGACGATCCCCAATTAATGCAAAAATAATAGACTTAGGTTAAAATTTGGTGGGTTCAGGTCGGACCGACTAACGCATCAAACAAATAGCAAGTCGGATTCTTAATGGGTTGACCCATTTGACTTGAATTATCTGTGATAAATCAGAAAAAATAGTTTAACAATTAAAAATTAACAATTAACAAAAAAGAATTAGTTTAACAAAATATTGAAGTAATTTTGGGTGACCTACAAACCCGTAACTAGGGGTGGGCAAAAATAATCGGAAAATCGAAAAACCGCAATAACCGGTCCATTCCGAACCGAAAAATGAGGGTAACCGAACCGAATTTTGAAAGCGGTTAGGTTAACCGAACCTCATTTGTAAAAGCGGTTCCGGTTCCGGGTATCAATTTTCAAAAACCGCGGTTAACCGAACCGGTCCATATATACGTCTTAAAGGCTAATATTTATAATTTTATAGAGGAATTGAGGAATATTAATTCATTTCATTTTCAAGTTTAAGATTATTTTAAAACGTAAATATCGTATTTAATTTTTCTTTCAATTTAATTTCTTGATGCTAACTGAAAAATTATTTTCATATAATTGAAATACATAAATTTTTTACTCTTAAAAAGAGCAATCTTTTTTAACCTTTTTTACTTTTAAAAAGAGTGGATGCAAGAGTTTCAATTGTAATCTTATTGCTTGTTTTTTAAAGTAATTGAAATTGTATAAGCATTTTTTTAATTTGAGCAAAGGTTTATGTTATAATATTTTGATCTATTTTGTCAAATTAACTTAAACTATACGGTTTCGGTTACCCGAGATACCCGACCCTGTTTAACCGGGTAACCGATAAGTGATTAACCGATTAATGAGGGTCGGATACGGTTTATAAATTAGGCAAACCGGTACAAGTAGTTCCGATTCGAATATTAGGTGTGTGGACCGGTTAACCAGTCCATGCCCACCCCTACCCGTAACAGGTTAACGGGTTGTGTTCTGGTCAGGTATATTGACTTGCCACCCGGATTAGCAAGTCGTGTTCGGGTCAAGTATGTTGACCTGCCACAAGTTGACGAGCTAGATTCGGATCACAGGTTTCTTATTATGCTTGGGTCTCAACTTAACCCGCCAAACTATTACTCAACCTGATTATTACCCATCAAATGAGCCATTGTTAATTACTTTTGAATTCAAACTTCTCATTCCAAGCCCCTTTTGGGATTTTATTACTAGGTGTCAAAAAAGGTTCAGGAATACACAATGTGTTGGGCAAAACAGAATCAAAATAAGAATAATCAAGCACACAATGAAAGCAATAGATACGAGATTTACGTGGTTCGATCGTAAGACCTACATCTATGGGCAGATCAAGAAAGAAAATTTCATTATGAGTAAGAGCAATAGAATACAAAGCAAAGCTTTTTAAAAATTCCTCTCACAACTCACGATAGACACTCTCTAAAATCAACCTCACTACAAAAGAACTACACAAAACCCTTTTATATATTTTGATGGGCCGGGCTCCAAAATAATAAGGAAAGCCCATCAAATCTCCCCCTCCAAATTATTTGGAAAGTATCAACATCCTGGCCATATAATGCACTTGGTTGGGTTAGCCACTACCAAGCCTTTAGGGACTAAGTGGGGTGGGAGGTCGAGGTCAGAGGGCTCAAACTCTGCCTCCCATCAAAAATCCAAAGGGATACATAATGTACTCGTTTGGTTTGATGGCAGTTCAATTTCCATCAGTTCCCTCAAATCTAGTTGGCCCCCTTATAGAATAAATTAGAAGTAAGATAGGATACTTTTGAAGATTGACAAAAAAAATAAAAAGAATTTTAACTTTTTTCTTTTTTAGATGTAAATTCCTGTAGGAAGCAGTAGAGGTATAATTCTTTTCTTGCCCTTTTTGAATATGGAGGCCGAGTGAAGACGTGCAGAAAGTTACTCCCCTCGTGTCCCTATCTAGATACTGCACAAGGAAATTTTCACTTGCACAGTAAAATAAACAATGGTCAAACGAACGCTTTTCACCGTCTTTAATTTCCAACGTTAGAGGTTGATTGTCAAGTAATAAACTAACCGGAAAAATTATTTTTTTAAGTGCACCACATGACATGTGGTGTATTAAGTATACCTAATGCCACTTCCCACATTAAAACAACATAAATATAAGATAAATGTATGTTTTAGTGATTGGATGATTGGAAAGCAACGATTTTGACTTTTCTAGTTAGTTTCTGAATACAACTTTGTTAGAATAATATTTTAAGACATTATTTGCATATATTTCTAATTACATTTTTATGTTCTTAATCACTATTTCATTCATATATATCATATCACAAAAAGTATTATACTATTATTTTTTATAGCAATAAAAATAATATTTCAAAAAAAATTCAATCCAAATAAAAAAGTTACTTCATGGGTAAAAATTAGCTTGTTATTTCCATTTCTGGCAGAACCCATGCGCCCACTTTTCTCTATGTTATGTGATTTGTGATTTCAAGTGTGCAAAATGCAAATCAACTATTTATCAATGCTGATAGCTCAAATCCAATTAGGAATACTCTATGAACCCACTTAGTTATTCCTCGAGGACTTCCCTAATACCCCCTATCACCCTAGCAAAAGAAAATAGAAATATTTGTAGAATTCAAATTTAAAACAAGGTAAAAAAGCTGAAATCATGTGTGTGTGTGTGTGTGTGTGAGAACTCACTGGGTTTCTGGCCACAAAAAGATTTCAATATGTTTTTGAACCAATCCAGCTGGTTTCTCATACTGATATTTAACGTTCCAGTAAAGTCGTAATATGCATCCTCCAAAACTCTAGCTCCTGCTACTGCAAAGTTAACACCTGCATGAATATCCAAAATTTTTCCTTCCATAACATCAACATATGGTGGTAAAAGTGGCAATCCAAAACTCTGAGCTGCAAGATCATAAAACAGGATTACCAGAAAATAAAAAAATTAAGCTTGGTGTGACGTTAAAGATTAATTTATATATTCAATTAGATTAATATGTGTACAACTGCAACCTAGGAAATCAATAATGAGACGTCCATCACAACATCGCCCAGTTGGATGATGAAAGTAGGTTTCTCCATTGGGGAGACGGCCCTGGTGTATAACTTCGGGGGCTGAAAATCCGACCAAGTTTCCGTTATCGGTAAGCGAATCGCCGAAAGCAAAGATGGATGTGTAGCATCTTGCAGTGACGGATTCAGTGATGATCAAGAAAATCAAGACAACAATATTAATGCTCAGAAATGAGTAAATAGGAAGTAGTGAAGACGTAGAAGACATGTGAAGTTGAAAGATAGGAGAATTTTACACCCAAAAAAAAAAAGGAACTTGTTGGATCTGTGCCACTTTTTATTCACGTACGAATGCTGATACGAAACTCAGAACTGAAGAATGAGGACTTCTTTATACATAGATGTATTCATCCGGTCATCCGATATAATGCCTCAAAAAAACAAGTGTACTTTTCTACCTAACCACCCGATTCTCAAAATTCATGGGCAAATTTTCTAGATTTTTGAAAGGATTACCTCCCTCATGTTTTATAATTACACTAATACCCTGTGTTTATATTTTATACAACAAGAAAATCCATTTGGATAAAATAATTTAAAGATACCAATCAAACATCTACCTTTAATTGCCTTTAAAAGAAAAATAAAGCTTAAAAAATTAATTAGCTTGCCTATGAAAATGTCAAAAGTCTTATATTCTTACACTAAATTTTCAATCTCCACTAGATTCTATTTTCCAAAATTCAGTTATCTGACTAATTTAAATAAATTTATTTTATCTATCAAAATCTTAAAAACAAATATATCAATAAAAAAAAGATGACCAATTTAATAAAAAAAAGTATGTGTAAAGAAATTGGAAGGTCAAATTAGAAGGGTAGAAAAATTTGAATTTAGGATCTTTTTATTATTTTACCTTATTGTTTGTTTTTAAAAACAATTAAAGATATTTTGAGATATTTGGTTGGTTTTTTTGGTTACATTATCAAAATAGATTTTTTCCTTATAAAAATATGAAACTGGGGGTGTATGTGTAATTATTATAACCTGAGGGGAGGTTTTTATAATTATGACAAACAGTAGGGAATGTATGTGAACTCATCCCTTATTGAAATTCAACATAGTAGAAAAGTATAAATGATGTAAAGGATCATTTAATAAGAGGGAAGCACGGACCACTACTTTATTTCAAACACTTCATACCCCCATGTTCTCCTACCCGCACACCAGCAAACCCCTGCCCTTGTTTTCTTTTTTCCCATAAATGTATTAGATTCCGAGGACAAATATCGTTTTCCCCACAGTTCAGGCATTACCTTTGATTGCTAAAGCAAAGAATGTACTTCTGGTGTGTGTATATATATACAGGGCATTGGTTTAATATATAAATTACCATACAAGTGCAGATATTTATTGTCCCCATATATATAAATATTTTTCTATTTTTCTTTTTTGAAGGATTTGCGAACTTAATAGAAAAAGATACTTTCGTTGTTTCCCCCCTATACAACTTTAAGAAAAAGGAGGAGATAATTGAACTAAAAAAATAACAGTTTCTAGTTATCAGCATGTCTGATCATAGAAAATGTTGTAGTATCATTTGGCTACCAAAATTAATGATAAGTTTATAAGGAAAGCAGTAATTTTGATTATGAAATAGTAAATTCTATCAAGAAAGTAGTAAATTTTATATAATGTTATATTTATATAATAGTATGGTAATGTAATGTCACTATAATATTTTCTGTCGGTTTACAATTTGGTTACTTTGTCTAAATACAAAGAGACAAAAATAACACAAAATATGAAAGTAACTCCTAAGCTTTCAATGGACAAAAAAAAATTTTCGTTTATTTTTTTTTTAAAGAAGATCAATAGTAAGATTCCACCTACTCTTTAATGACTCAAACCTGAGATGTATAGATCTCAGTTAAAGCATTTTACCAACTAAACTTCAAACTACTCTTGAGTTTTGCAGAAGCTAGTTCCCCTTGCTTTCATCTCTTTGATGATATGTTCAGTTTTTTTTTTTAAATTCAATTTTTTAATGGTATTAATAATTTGGGCTCCCATTAATTACTGCCCATTCTTCGCTATTTAGGTGATGGGGCAAAAAACATTGAGAGTTACTAATTATTTTTCTTGTAACATTTTGGTCACTCATCTAGTATTTGTTTTAAATCACATACTTAACTTTTAAAAATGTAAATTTTGTTTACTTTCTCAAGTTAAAGTAGATTGAAAAAATGTATTTGCTGTGTGTTCAAGGGCATTATAATCCTTTCACACTGTCTTACACGTTGAATGGGGTCACTAAACTATTATTATTGTAACATTTGAGTCACTCATCTATTTTTGGTTTAGTTTAACTAGAAAAATAAACAAAATGACCAAAGTGTTATGTCTTTAAAAGTTAAGTATATTATCTGAACACAAAAATTAAATGAATGACCAAACTATTACAATAAGAATAATTTAATAACCCCCAATGTACTTTGTCCTTAGGCAAAGTTACCACCCTCCACATATACACACATACATATGGTTTTCTGAGCATTGATTAAGTGGAGTTCAAGTGTCAATTTTTTGAAAAAGTAAAATAAATCAAAAAAGTTTTTAAATATAAAGGTATAGTAAACACTAAAAAAATGTCCATATGTAAATGTGTGTGTAAGATAAATCCCATTCATCTTCCTCTTTGATAAGTTTCTTGCCGGACGTTATACTCGACCAATTTCTCTCCAACTATGTTAGCCATTCCTTATCTACATAGCTCCACTTGACAAAATTTTTTATTCGTTTTTAAACTCCAACCGGAACCTTCAATTTAATTAAAATTTTAGATTTATCAATTTGATGCTTTTCTTCCTTTATTTTCCCCTAAAACTTGTCTACTATTTCATTCCTTTTTTTTAACTTCAAATTTTTATCAACTCCTACAATTTAGCATGTTGAAAATCTTAATTACCATTTAAAATCCATCTGTTTGCTCCTTTTTTCCCCTAAAATTTCACCACTAATCCTTATTTTCCTCCATTTATCCTTCAAATTTAATTAACATTTTAAATCCATAAATTTGGTGCTCTTCCTTTCCTTTATTTTCCCCTAAAATTTGTCAACTATTTTATTCTTTATTCTTTGTCATCAATTTTTCATCAATTCATACGATTTGGGTTGTTGAAAATGTAATTATTATTAAAAATCCATCTACCTGCTGCCTTTCTTTTCCTAACAATTTTTTGAAGTTTTAATTTATATTTATGAATTTATTAAACTATTTTTAATTTTACACAAGCTACATTTTCATTTTTAATTTTTTGAGTTTTAGTTTATGTAAAACTATAAAATTTTAAATAATTCATAACATACATTCGAATTTGAATAAATTAAATGAGCTGGATTTGATATTACCAATTAATATAAAACTGATCATTTCCCTATTTTTTTATGAGAGAATTGAAAAATGGATATACTAGAAATTAGAGTATTGATTTTGAGCGAACTTCCCTTTTGACAATATTGACAGTGCCTCCGTCTGAAATGATCAAGTCAATGTACGATATATAACTTATGTAAATAAGTGAATAGAATCACGTTGTAAACTTAAGGGAAAATTTTACCAACTTTTTAAGGTAGAGTTGAATTAGTGGTACTTGCGTCTGGTCTAGAAGAATCTTGCGGAATAGTAGTTGTGTGTTTACAACCATCTGGATGTAAGCGCGTGCACTACTCCCCAAATGTATGTCCCCATAATCCACAAAATCTACATATTTTTTTTTTTTATCAATTGTCAATTGTATTATATTTTATCTTGCGGAATAGTAGTTATGGGGGAGGCCCATTGGACTCGAAGAAAATTAATGGGAACTGAACCACTATCGGACCAAACAAGTGTATTATATATTAATTTAGATTTTTGACTGAAGGCAAGTTTTAAACCCTTCACCTCCCACTTCACTTAACATTTAAAAGCTTTCTGATAGTCAACCCAACCAAGTTGGATGGGTTACAAAATCTACATTGTTGAAACCTTCTGGAATTTGTTGAAACCTTCTAGAGCTAGATGCTTTAACAACGTCTGTGAGCTCTGGATACAAAAGAGTTTTCTAAGAGATTAATTCTGAAAGGTTGTACGAAACATAGGAAGACGATGTAGGAAATTGGCACATGTAGTCTCAAAATCACCTTGTAATGCCATAAGAAATTGAATCAACTAGAGACAATCTCTACAAGAGGTAAAGAGAGCAGCATCTTCAAAATTTTCCATTTTGGTTCATATATTGCCAACTAATCTCAAATACTATTAATGTGAGAGTGAAAATTATCAATAGATTATCCTGCATCTTGTTGAAGAAATTGCAACTTGTTATCCAATTGACTATAGTATATCATTCAACCAAAAAATTCCATGCTTCTTTTGCAGTATCAAAACAATTCGAAAGAGATCCGAAGAAAGGGATGGATGTATATTAACAAACCAAGAGATGACTTTATGCTTATTACTATCGCAATATTTGTCCTGAGCGGGTTTGATGTGTTCTCTAGTAATAAGGTGTCAAAATTTGCAACTTTGAAAAAATCATTGCACGGTAGGCATCCAATGACTATCCAAACTCAAGGTTGTAAAATAGAAATCAACTAGAGTTTGGATACAAATGCATGAAAGCACACTGGTGAATGATTCTTTATGAAAAGATCGGCATGTTGATCCTCAGAAGCAACAGAGACAAGAAAGCGTTTGTTGTGGAAAATAATGTCGAACAAAATGACAATGTATCTCAATATGCTTTGTACTTGAAATGTATCATTATGATTTGAGTAGCACTTGAATTATGACAATATATACGTGTATTGGCAAAAATGAAAACACCAATACCATGAAGAAGCCATCATAACAATAAAAGCTCAGTTGCAATATCAACTAAGGCATGATACTCAGATTTGGAACTCGAACGAGAAACTATAGACTACTTACTTCGCCAAGAAACGAGAGAGTCACCAAGAAACAAATAACATCTTGTTGTAGTAAGGCGATCAGTAAGATCACCAGCTCAATTTGCAAAAACAAAAAGCTCTCAACTCTAGTGAAGAAGAGAATGAGAAATGCAATCCAAAATGAGTAGACATGAACTAGCTTAGTAAACAACCTAAACAATATCAGGTTGAGTACTAGTCAAATATACTAAGCTTCCAACTAGTTGACAATGATGAGCACGATTAGCTAGAATTTCCATGTCACTTGGACATAATTTAACATTAATCTCAAGTGGAGTGGCAGCAATCTTATTATTTGTCACCTCTTACAACAGAGGAAATCTGAAACATTCTTGACTTGGACAAGTGATAGGTCGTGGAGGATTTGGAAACCTCAAGACTAAGAAAATAAAAAACATAAATCAAAATTTTCATTTCAAATTGTGCACTAAGAAAACCTTTTAAACTGTGAATACCTAAAACATCATCACCAATAATCACCATGTCATCAGAGATGAAGAAGAATGATACCCAATGAAGTTCGTTTGATAAATAGTACAAAATCATATGAACTAATCGTAAAGCCAAGTGTCCCAAAGCACTGCAAAATTTTGAATACCAAGCTCAAGGTGCTTGTTTGAAGCCATAGAACACCTTACGAAGACAACAAATTTTAATTGCCGGATGATCACATCTAAGAGGAGGCTGCATGTAGAGTTCCTCAGTAAGATCTCCATTAAAAAAGACATTTTTGACATTTATCTAAAAAAGATCTCATTGACGAACAACTGCAATTGCAAATAAGAACTGAACAAATATGATGTGGGCTACCGGTGCAAAAGCCTCTTTATAATCAACACCATATTCTGAAGTAGAATCCTTTGCTGCTAAGCGAGCTTTATAGCCCCATTTCCAGCCAACCAGTGTTTTGACTGTCGACCTCCGGCCATGACTCCAATCTAGTTCACACATTGATTTGACTAGTCTAAAAAATTGTTGAAAACCGAATGAACCACGTGAACCACTTGAAATGGTGGTTTTCTAATTTTGGCATCATGATTCAATATTTAAACAATTGGACATGCAATTTGGATAACTTTTAAAGTTCCTTTTTTTTTTTTTGGGCTAACCCCATAGACGTGGGAGGTCGTCAATTCCAAATTTTATTAATAATTTCGAAAGAATGAGAGGGACATAAAACCTTACCTCAATGATACATAAAACCCATAAATAAGGAGTACTACTCCTATACATAAATAAATAAAATAAATTACCTCAATCTAACATAAGGCATTTGCCTTTCATCTAAAATAGCTAAGCCTAAAATATGTTTCGGAAGGTCAGGAAAAATAAAATGCCGAGTGATTTTTTTTGTACTCGCTAAAAGAGCCAAAGAATTTGCCACTGCATTTGCTTCCCTAAATGTATGCCCAAAAACAAAATTACCTTCTTTAGTCATGGCCTGAATCTTCTTAATTGCTGCTTTGATCTTCCAAGGGACGCCTATCTCATCCTTTATCATATGTAGTAACACCTATGAATCCATCTCTACTTCAACTTGTTGGTAATGCCCCCTCATACAAAGTGCCATGCCTTCTAATAATGCCAAACATTCAGCCTCCATATTAGTTTTTTCTCCCAAAAAAGAAGAAAAATTGAAAAGCACTTTCCCTTTATCATCTCTAACCACTCCACCTCCTCCAGAAGGGCAAGGATTTCCAATAGAGGAGCCATCAACATTTAGTTTGATGCTACCCGCTTGAGGAAAACACCATGAAATCACCATTGGGAATTTTTGTCTTCGTGGAAGTAACCTGTAGATTAGACCCTTACTTACCAACCCATTGTCATCCAAGAATGGTGTTGCAAAGGCCAGGCTTGTGTTACCTCTAACACCAATCTTTGAATTCTGCTACAAATTTCCCAAGCTGAAATCTGCACATCTTCATAGTATGCCATATTTCTAGCCTTCCACAACTCCCAACAAATAATAGAAGGCATGATGAGTATTATTTGTCCTCTTGCTGAACTGAAAGACGTGTTAAGCCACCAATGCTAGAGTCGCTGCCTTAACCCCTTCAACGTCACACTAGTATTCAAGTTAAGTATCCGTTCAAAAAAAAAAAACCCATACAAAACTAGCTATCGAACAATCTGCAAACACATGATCTAAATTCTCCTCCTGTATCTCACAAAAATAACACTTAGAAGGCATTTGAAAACCCAATCTACTCAAAATATTTAGAAAAGGCAAATTCTCATTCAACGATTTCCACATGAAAACTGAGACTCTGCATAGTATTATTTTATCCCATATTTACATAACGATTGATTTTTCTGTTATGTTGCTTATGGTTTTAATATTTGGAGTTCTATGGATTTCATTTAAATGTGGCAATTTTGATGGATTTTGTATAATTTCACGATATGGCGATTTTTTGGATGGGATTTAAAATTATTTTTATTATTTTGTTGGTACAATTGAGATGAATTTATTTAGTTGAATTTATTTGTGAAAATCCATTTTTTTTGGGAATATCAACTTTTTAGTAGCTGATGTTTTATATTAGTCTATAGCATGTCTAGGCATTTATATATTTTATTTTTTATAAAAAAAAATTATTGAACTAGAGTTGAACCAATCTGATCAGTTGAACCGTAACATTGCAGCCAACCACTATGTATCCAATTTCCTTTACTATGGCCTTGACAATATCATGATATTAACAAATCCAGCATGAAGCAGTATCTCGTTTATTGCCCTCCAAATGTAGTAAATGTTGAAATATTTATTAACCAGCAGCCTTTCATAACTATATTACTGTTCGAATAACTAATTATTTGTATCCCACATTAATTAAAGTACAAATTACTGTATATAATTAAGGAATTTAATATGATATATTAGGGTGAGTAGGAGGTATTTTACATTCATCTGAATTCTCCACATTTAATCAGATAGGACACATCTTTATCTTTTAAATAAAACATTAATTAAAAAATGTAACTAAAGTCTCTTAAATCAGGCTCTTTGTCCATTTCTTCACACTAAAGTTTTTATATTTTCACCCATCACTAACACAACCATAATCATAAGAGAGAGTTTTTTTTTTTTTTATCACTTTGACTAAAGTTTATAGGTTTACCCAGCACTAACATACAACAATAAACATAACAGAGAATTTGAAGGGGAAGGGAAGATAAAGGTATCACAGTTGATGGGTTAATTATAGATCACTCATTCCATCACATTCAAGTTAATGAGTTAATTAGGAAAATAGCATTGTCAAAGACTGTAACTAGATTTTTAATTACAGACAAATCTTGACCATAGAAGAGTTATTATCAATCACAAACTCTCATCCTTATCCAACCTATAACCTATACTACTAGTTTGTTACGTAAGAATCTATATGTTCATTTTTAGTTTTTTTATTGCAGCATAGACCTTAAGGGAAAAAAACTTTTGCTGACATTTTTTTACTAGATTTTATATTTTTCTTGTAGACACCAAATTTTGATACACCTTTTGTAAAAGTATGTGTTACTTTATTTTAGGAGACATTTTTCACTTTTTGGGGCCAATTATAATTTTTGTGTATATTACGTCTAATTTGTCACATCAGGGGCAAAATTGTAATTTCACCATGTAAATATTATTTTATTTTTTTTTCTTTCCTAAACATACAATTTTACTATTTTTATCATTATTTATAATTTTTAGGAGTCATTTATTATTTATTTAAAATTTTAGTATTAATGGCACGTTTCCCAATGCATTCTTTTTTATGAGAATTTTTCAAGTGAAATTTTTTTTTATGCATATCTCATATATTCATGAATTTTCCATATAAATTCCATAATTTTTAATATTTATTTTAATACTTTATTATTATTATTATTATTTGTTATTATTATTTTTCTATTAATCGCACATTTTAATGTTATGTTAATTTTTTAATTTTTTTGCTGTAAATTTTATTTATTCGTTTTTATAACTATAAATTTCGGTATTTTTCTTAGTGATTTTAGAGATCCCAATATCTTTTATTTTATTCTATTTCATTTTTATGTTTTTCTTTATTTTCCTCAAAAAAAAAAAAACAGTAGAGCAGGCTGCGTTTTGCAGCATGCTACTGTAGCAGTATGGCTGCTACCAGAACAGCCTCATGGCCATACTTCCAGCCATCCCCTATCACCAACTCCACCTTCTCTTCAGCAGATTTTTGGGAATTTTTGCTTGATTTTCACTCACCATTTCACTATTTTTGCTCTCAATCCCTTTCCCCTGCAGACAGTTCACTCCCCATCCCCACCATTCTTCCTGGCTTCACCTGAAAACCTGCACTTGGTTTTTCACTGACTTCTCTCGGTTCACTTCCACACACAACACACCTCATTTCATTCTCTGCCATCCCTCCCAAAACACACACCTCACGCCACACACCCCTGTTAAACACATCCCACACACACATACACAAACCTGCACATTCATCCCACAGACATCTCACAACTCTCCTCACTCACATTTTCATCTACACACACAGACATTACACTTGAATCTTCACTCTCCCTCTCCTTCCCATTATACTCTTGGTTTCTTCTCCCCCTGCAAACACACACTCATCAGTCCACCTACACAAACACACCAGCACAATTATACTCCCCTGCATACACACAGACACTCACAACACACACCGCATTACACCTGCAACACACAGCTCACACACCAGACACACACTTCACCTCTCTCTCGGCACTCTCATTGCACCTGTACACACTCACAGACACACAAACATCAAACTCACACACTACACACGCATAGCAACAGAGAAACCAGAAGCACATACACTCACATTTTGGCATTTCACTCACATTTACAAAACCAGAACACCCACTCAATCACACATTACACACACCTGCACTTCCACAAACCAGTCACAAACGCACAACACATACACCTGCACACACACACAACACACAGAAGCATATCACACACACCTACAAGAAACCGAAAAAAAAAAAAGAGAAACAGCAACAACAACAACAACAACCGGCCGAATCCCAACCGGAGCACCACCACTGTCTCCCGTCTCCCTCCCATCACCGCCTCCACCAGTGACACCACCGAGGGCCAACCACCAACCCACGCCACCACCTCCTCTATCATCAGGTAAATACTTTGGCCTTTTATTTCAATTATTGAATCATAGATTATTGAAAGATTTGTGGGTAATTTCGAGCTTTGATTTTTGGGGGGAGTTTTTGAGGGCTTGATTTATGTTTTTTGTTTGGGTTTTCATTCGGTCAAAACTGATAGAGAGAGAGAGAGAGAGAGAGAGAGAGAGAGGTCCAGGCGACCGTGGGAAGAGAGAGAGATAGAGGTCCGAGAGAGAGAGAGAGAGCCGGACGGCGGGGAAGAAGAAAAAGGGAGAAGAGAGAAAAGAAGAAGGAAGAAAAAGAAGAAAAGAAAGAAAGAAGAAAGGAGAGAAGAAAAAAAAAAGAGAGAAAAAGAAAAATAAAAGAGGAAATCTAAAAAAAAAAAAAAGGGGGAAAACTAAAACCGGTTAAAAAAAAATTTTAGTGAAACTACGTCGTTTTGACGTAGTTTCACTCAAAACTACGTCGTTTTGATTAGTTTAGTTTTTTTTAATTTGATTTTAATTAATAATAGGTATTTATTTTGTAGTCCTTATACTTTCATTAATGTCACTGTGGCCCCGAAAGTTTCTGATTTGTGCATTTAAGTTTCTATTTTTTATAGATTGACCCCCATAATTTTATTTTCTTTTCGATTAGGTCCTGATTAATTGCATTTAGGTCCCCCAACTTTTAGATAATTATAATTTTGCCCCTACATTTTTTAATTTTCCATTTTGACCCCTATATTTTTATAAAATTATATTATGACCCCTATACTTTTCTGAAATTACATTTTACCCCTAAATATTTCTGAAATTTTGTTTTTACCCCCTTTTATTGTTGGATATTGCAAATTGGTGTTTAATGCGGCTATAATTTACAAATTGAACCTTGAATGTTGCTTAAAATTGCAATTTGGTTTTAAAAATTGTTGGAAATTGTATTTTGCATATTTGAACTTGCTGGAATTTTATTTTGTACCCCAACATTGCTGAAAATTCTATTTTTGCCCTAGAATGCTTGCTGGAATTTCATTTTTATCCCTCCCAACCTTGCTGGAATTTTATTTGAGTCACTATACTTGCTGGAATTCTATTTTTTGGCCCCCTATTGTTGCTGGAATTTATATTTTGGTCCTTTATGTTGCTGGAATTTGTTTTAAGATTAGAAATTGTATTTTAGTCTTTTATTTGTTGCTGGAATTTGTATTTTAATACTTATAGTTGCTGGAATTTTTATTTTAGCTCTTTTATATAGCTGAAAATTGCAATTTGACCCTATACATTGCTGTAAATTATGTATCATTTAATGACCTTGCTGAAATTATATTCTTGGCCTTAAGTACTACTGGAAATTTTTATTTTTGGGCATTATACTTGCTGAGAATTATATTTTAGCCTTTAAATTTGTTGTAAACTATGTCATCACCTCAATTAGGGTTTAAAGTTGTAATTTCACCCTTTTGTTTTGTTGTAAATTACATTTTTACTCTAGAATGTTGCCTAAATTTTCATTTTTAATCCAAACCTTATAATACTTTATTTTGCCAAAAAGAAAAAGTTAAAATTAGTTAAGCCCTCAAAGCTTGTAATTATTTCTTTTCACATTTTCTTTATTTATGTTATCAAATTTATAATTGATGTTCTAAAATTGGGTCTTGTTAGTCTAATTAATGTTCAAATTAGTTCCTGTATTTTCCTTTTAGTTATTTTAATAATTCTCATTTGGGGTGTTAAAAGTTTAAGTATGTATTATTGTATTTTATCTTCTATTATTATCATTTCTTTATTTTCATTGTTTTGCTTTATTTATTTATTTACTTATTTATTTTTACTTAAACAATTTTCATTTTCCTTCCTAAATAATTAATTATTATTATCATTATTTTCTTTCTCTTTGTAGACACCAAATTTTGACACACCTTTGGTAAAAATATGTGTGTTACTTTATTTTAGGAGGTATTTTTCTTTTTTCGGGGGGTCGAGTACATTTCTCGCGTATTATATCTAATTCGTCGTATTAGGGGCAAAATGGTAATTTTACTATGTAAATATTAGTTTATTTTATTTTATTTCCTAAATACATGATTTTACTATTTTTATTATTATTTATGATTTTAATGATTTTTAGGAGTCATTCATCATTTATTTAAAATTTTAGTATTTTTTAATTCAACGGCACGTTTTCCAATGCACTTTTTATTTAAGATTTTCTTTATGAGAATTTTGTCTATGAGCATTTTATAAATTTTGTGAAAAAAAAAGTAAATAAATAAATAAAAAATAAAAATAAAAAAATATATATTTTTTTTGTTAAGACCATTTAGTATTTATTTTAAGTTGTATTTTTCTAATGTTGAACTAACCTTTAATTTGTTACACTAAATTTTATCTTTTCCTTCTTATAATATTGTATTCCACTTTTCTTTTATTTTTATTTATAAAATAAAAAAAAAATTCAAGTAGTCTTATTTTATTTTATTTCTATTTTTATTTTCATTTTCTTTATTTTCTCTTTTCTGCTTAAAAAAAAAAAGAACTAAATGGAACAGCAGCAGCGTTGCTGCTGCTGTTGCTTCTGCAGAGTTTCTGCAAACTTCATCCCAGGCCATCCCTCTTCTCATCATCACCCCCAACTTGCACTCAACCTACCAGATTTTGGGGGATTTTGTTTTGATTCACCATCCTCTCTTTCTCTTCCTCTTCACACATAGACACCAAGCACACACTCACACCTGCACATTTTCACTCCCTCATCTCCCCTGCACCAAAACACACAGGCACACCCAGAAACACACAATTCACACCTGCACCTCACAATTCCCTCTCCCTTCTTCCCTCTCTCGACCCCTCCCCCTGCACAAAGCTCACACAACACAAAAACACAACACGCAGAAACTCTCCCTCACTCTCTCTGCCTTCACTTCAGCAGCACATACAACTCTCACTCACAGATCTACAAACACACATTGCACACACTCTGTTTTTTCTCTGCCTTCCCTCACATCTGCACTCACTTCACCCACCTTTCTCCCAATTCCTTCACCTGTAGAAGCACTTCCCTCACCCTTGCCACAAACAACACACACGATACACAGACACCAAGCACACACTCACACCTGCACATTTTCACTCCCCTGCACACACCAGTTCACTCACACACACAGCACACACAATTCATTGCAATACACAAGCCAGTTCACACACAAACACACACCAGTTCACACGCACAAACACACACAACACGCAGAAACTCTCCCTCACTCTCTCTGCCTTCACTTCAGCAACACATACACAGACACATCACACAGAAACACGTACACACACCCCTGTAAACACACACATCAGTCCACATTCATACTTCCCTTGCAAAATCTCACACTGTCCCTACACCTGTTAAACACACTCCACACACATTCACACAGCCAGAACACGCAAGAAACACACGCACAACATCACACACAACCAGCACATACACACCCCTGCAAATCACAGACACACACACGGATTTCACACACCACATACGCCTGCAAGCACACGCAGGAAACCGAATAATAAAAAAATAATAATAATAATAGAAAACAACAACAATAACGACGACGACGACGACAAAAATCAACACCGGAGCACCACGACCGCACCACCAGTCACCACCGAACACCCCACGAACAGCTCCACCGCCGCCCCTAATCCAGGTAAACTTCCTCTTCTTGCTTTCAATTTTCTTTTGAATTCTCATTTAATCCCTGAAATAGACGTATGTGATAAGTTATCTAATTGTGAATTTAGAGTATTTTGGGAAGTTTTGGATCAAATCTTAAAAAAAAAAAAAAAAAAAAAGAAGAGAGAGAAGAAACAGAGACGGGGAGAGAGGGTCGAACGGAGAAGAGTGAGACCGGATAGGGAGAAGGACAGAGATAGAGAGAAGTCCGGCGAGAAGAGAGGGGCAGCGAGAGATTGAGAGTGAGACAGAGAGAGTGAGGTAGAAGAGAGAGAATCGGGAGCAAAGAAAAAAACAGAGGGGAATCGGGGAGGAAGAAGAGAGAAAAAGAAAAGAGGGAAAGAAGAAAGAAAAAAGGAAAAAGAGAGAAAAGAGAAAAGTAAAAAGAAATCTGAAAAAAAAAGAAAAGAAAAAATCGTTAATTAAAAAAATATATATATATTCTTCGCCAAAACTACGTCGTTTTGGTCTGAAACGACGTAGTTTTGGTTATTTTCTTTAGTTATTATTTTTTATTATTTTCATCAAATTATATATTTACATTTTGCCCCTTTAGGTTCTTAATTATTTGGTTATGCCCTTAAATGCTTTTAGTTTATTTCATTTAAGTCCTCATTTATTTAAGTTAACCCCTAAAAATTGTAATTCCTTTCAATTGTGTCCAGAATAATTGTAATTTAGTTTTAAACTTACTGGAAATTATATTTTCCCCCTTTAGCTTGTCAGAAATTGCAATTTTAGTCACTTATGTTTGCTGGAATTGTATTTTAGCCCTTAGATGTTGTTGAAAATTGTAAATTTAGCCCTCCTTGTTGTTGGAATTTTTGCATTTTTGTCTCCATGCTTACTGGAATTTTATTTTTGTCCCTCCCAAACTTGCTGGAATTTTATTTGAGCCACTATACTTGCTGGAATTTTATTTTTGGCCCCCTATTGTTGCTGGAATTTATATTTTGGTCCTTTATGTTGCTGGAATTTGTTTTAAGACCTCCATCAATTGTTAGAATTATATTTTAGCCTTTTATTTGTTGCTGGAATTTGTATTTTGATACTTGTAGTTGCTGGAATTTTTATTTTTGGCCCTTTTATATAGCTGAAAATTATAATTTGACCCTAGACATTGCTGTAAATTAGGTATTATTTAATGACTTTGCTGAAATTATATTCTTGGACTTAAGTATTGCTGGAATTTTTATTTTTTGGCATTATACTTGCTGAAAATTATATTTTAGCCTTTAAATTCGTTGTAAACTATGTCATTACCGTAAGTAGGGTTTAAAATTATAGTTTTACCTTTTTACTTGTTGCAAATTACATTTTTCACTTTAGAATATTGCTTAAACTTTCACTTTTAATCCAAATCTTATAATATTTTATTTTTGCCAAAAAAGTATTAATTAAAATTAGTTAAGTCCTCAAAGCTTTAAATTATTTCTTTTTACATTTTCTTTATTTATTTTTATCAAACTTATAATTAATGTTCTAAAATTGGGTCTTGTTAGTCTAATTAATGTTCAAATTAGTTTCTCTATTTTCCTTTTAGTTATTTTAATAATTCTTATTTGAGGTGTTAAAATTTCAATGTATGTATTATTATGTTTTATCTTCTATTATTATTATTATTATTATTATTATTTTTTATTTTATTTTATTTTTGTTGTTTTGCTTTATTTATCTATTTGCTTATTTACTTTTACTTAAACAATTTTCATTTTTTTTCTAAATAATTAATTATTATTATCATTATTTTCTTTCTCTTATTTTGTTTATTATTGCTATGATTGTTTGAATTATCGTAGTATGTTCATAGTGATCGGTAGGAAATTATTCAATTAGTAGTTTATTTATTTAAATAGTGGTATTTTTGACATGTTTGTTCATTTTAGTAGCAATTTGTACCGGGTTTTCGAATAGGAGGTACCTCGATTACCCTTTTTATTTCTCTTTATGTGCTCCTACGTGCTCCTATGTGTTTTCTATATGTTTTTTTTTATATCTCTTTGTGCTTATATTTTTTATACATGTGTGAACATTTATTTATTTCATATTATTGACTTGGATTAATATTAACTATTCAAAGAAATGTAATAGATAGGTAATATTCTATTCAGTAAATTTTTTGTATTTAGATAGTTAATGTAATAGATAGTTTATGTGTTATTTATTCAACAAAAAATTTTATGTATTTTAGATAGAAAATGTAATAGTTAGGGTTTTGTGTGCTATGTGTGTTATGTGCTTGTGTGTTTTATTCGTTTTTCCTAGGAACTCGCATCTAGAATACCATGCTTATGTGCTATATGCTCCTACTTGTTATTATTTGCTTTTATGTGATTTATTGCTTTAGTACATGCTTTATTTATTTACTTGCTTTAATTATATATGTGTATCGTCGCCACACTAGTCCAAAGCTAGTTGTGGTTAATTTCGTTTTCTTCGCTAGTCCAACGCTAGCGGAGAACTTTTTAGAAAATAGGCTAGTCCAATGCTATGCCTTTAGGTCATTTTAGCATTAGGATCATTTTTCGTGTTCATTCTATGCCATTTCACACACATTTTATCTTTTTAGGCTTTTTCCCATTTTCTATGAGTTTTTTATATATACTTTATAACTTATTACTTATTTTAACATCTATTTGGTGCATAACATTTAGATTCCACTACACATAGAATTTTAGGTCATTTGCGTGATTCCGACTAAGAAATAGTCATCTACTCACGTGGGAAGCGATGGCGTACATGTCGTTCCCCCCTCCGTGAGTAGAAACAGATAGTCACGAGTCTATTAGTCCCCCGCACCCGTTATGTTGCATCCCTACTTTTCTTTGTTCACTTACTATCTATACTACTATTTTTCCTTTTCTTTTGCACTTCCTATTTGCACTCTATACTCGTGACTCCAGTCGAGGTCTATATCCGGGTTTCGCAATTAATGCGATAATTCCGACTCAAACCTCAGTGGAACTATTTCGTCCCTTATCGATATTTATTTTTAGGATTAGATTTGCATTCATATAATTGCATCCAAATGTGATAAAATTTTAGGGTTACATTAGGAAAATTTCAGACTAAACCTCGCAACTAGTTTCGGCTAGGTTGAAAGGGTGCCTTAGGCGCGAGCCTTTGCCTTCCCTTTCTTCAACTGTGACTCCCGAACCTTTTTCTCTTGTTTTCAAAGACCTGGAGTCGTCTAAAAGGGTTTTTCTTGTTTTTCTTATATTTTTCCAAAGTCATTTCTTTAAATAAATCATTCTTAATTTTCTTACCTTTTATAAAATATTTTCGGGTGACTTGGTACACCAAAACTCAATACCAAGTGGCGACTCCTTTTTTACTAAAAAACCCTTTTAAGACTCTATTTTTGGACCCAAAAACCGTCGCATTCCCAAAAGTCCCATTTTAGGCCCTTTTCATTTGCTTTCAAAAATAAAGTATTTCACGTCTTTTGTACAATATTTTCTAAAAATCATTTTACAAATACCTATCCTCTTTTCCCAACAAATAAACACAACAATGCATTTTAATTTTCCTTTTTCCAACTAACACATTCACCACACTTATTATCATATTATCATTTATTATCCTTTTTCGAAAAATGGGCGCGACACTCTTATTTTGTTGTTTGAATTATTGTAGTATGTTCATAGTGATTGGTATGAAATTATTTAATTAGTGGTTTATTTATTAAATAGTGGTATTTTTAACATGTTTGTTCATTTAGTAGCAATTTGTACCGAGTTTACGAATGGGAGGTACCTCGATTACCCTTTTTATTTCTTTTTATGTGCTCCTACGTGCTCCTATGTGTTTCCTATATGTTTTTTTTATCTCTTTGTACTTATATTTTATATACATGTGTGAACATTTATTTATTTCATGTTATTTATTGGAATTAATATTAATTATTCAAAGAAATGTAATAGATAGGTAATATTCTATTCAATAAATTTTTTGTACTTAGATAGTTAATGTAATAGATAGTTTATGTTTTATCTATTTAATCAAAGCCTTTGTATTTTAGATAGAAAGTGTAATAGATGGGTTAGATAGGATGTCTTTTATTCTTTTTCCCATTTTAGATTGTAATTAGGTTATTCTCCGGTGTAATAGTTAGGGCTTTGTGTGCTATGTGTGCTATGTGCTTATGTGTTTTATTTGCTTTCTTTAGGACTTTGCATCTAGAATATCATGCTTATGTGTTATCTGCTCCTATGTGCTATTATTTGCTTTTAGGTGATTATTGCTTTAATATATGCTTTATTTATTTACTTGCTTTATAATTATATATGTGTATCGTCGCCACACTAGTCCAACGCTAGTTGTGGTTAATTTTGTTTTCTTAGCTAGTCCAACGCTAGCGGAGAATTTTTAGAAAATAGGCTAATCCAATACTAGGCCTTTAGGTCATTTTAGTGATAGAATCATTTCTTGTGTGCATTTCATGACCATTACACACACATGTTCTCTTTTTAGGTCTTTTCATTTTTACATAATTTATATATATATTTTATCACTTATTATCTATTTTTTAACAAATGTTTAGTACATAACATTTAGACTCCACTACACATAGAATCTTAGGTTATTTGTGTGATGTTTCGACTAAGAAACAATCATCTACTCACGTGGGAAACGATGGCGTACATGTCGTTCCCCCCTCCGTGAGTAGAAATATCTAGTCACGAGTCCATTAGTCCCCCGTACCCGTTATGTTGCATCCCTACTTTCTTTGTTCACTTACTATCTATACTACTATTTTCCTTTTCTTTTGCATTCCATTTTTGCACCTAAACTCGTGACTCCGTCGAGGTCTACATTCGGGTTTCGCAATTAATGCGATAATTCCGATTAAACCCCAATGGAACATTTGGTCCCATAACGATATCCATTTTAGGACTAGATTTGCATTCATATAGTTGCATCCAAATGCGATAAAATCTTAGGGTTACAGTAGGAAAATTTGGACTAAACCTCGCAACTAGTTTCGGCTAGGTTGAAAGGGTGCCTTAGGTGCGAGCCTTTGCCTTCCCTTTCTTTAACTGTGACTCCCGAACATTTTTCTCTTGTTTTCAAAGACTTGGAGTCGTCTAAAAGGGTTTTTCTTTTTTTTTTCTTATATTTTTCCAAAAAAATCATTTCTTTAAATAAATCATGCTTAATTTTCTTACCTGTTATAAAATATTTTCGGGTGACTTGGTACACCCAAAACTCAATACCAAGTGGCGACTCCTTTTTCACTAAAAAACCCTTTTTAGACTCTATTTTTGGGCCCAAAAATCGTCGCATTTTCAAAGTCCCATTTTAGGCCCTTTTTCTTTTTATTTTTAAATAAAGCATTTGTTTGTCACATTTTTATCGAATCATCTTTTACAAAGCATTTTCTAAAAATTATTTTTACAAAAATTTACACGCTTCTTTTTTCAATAAACACACCCACATTTAATACTTCCTTTTCCTTTTTCCCGACTTATTACTTTATATATTTTCCTTTATCGAAAAATGGGGCGCGACATTTCTTTTGAATTAGGGTTTAATATTAAGGATTTAGGGTTCACGGTTCAGGGTTCAAGGTGTAGGGTTTATATTTTTAGGATTTAGGGTTTTAATTAGATTAAGAAAATAGTAGAAACTCTGGCTTTTTATTTGTTAAGAAAAATTACAGTTATCTTTTTATTTGTTGAGAACTATTTTATATTTTTTTTAATAAGTTAGGATAATATGGGGTTCTTTGCAAATTAAGTTAAATTAGTATTAATGTAGGATAGTACTTTTTCAGTAAGTTGAGATAATATAGAACTCTTTTGAAATTAAGTTAAGTTAGTATTAATCCAAAGGTAACTGTGTTTGTAAAATTGAGTATCATAGCGTCTTTGATGCTACTATTATTTAAGTTAAGTATAGAGCACCCAAGTCATCAGCTACAAGAGGTACTATGGCCAACGAGGTACACTCTAAATTCGTCTTCCATGATTTTCAAGTCTAAACTAAATATAGTCTAACATATTATATCGGAACAAGATTATTTATTATGTCCTATAACGTCAATTTGATATATATATATATATATATATTCTATTTTTGCATAATTGATGTTAATTAAAAATGATGCAGGACATCATGCTCAAATTTTAGATTTTTTAAATCTCATTAATAAAGCATTTCACATAATTTTTTAGGGTTATTACATAGACTAAATTTGAAGTAGCTGTCATCCATTATGTTCATTTTTGGTAGTTTTTGTATTTTACAATTTATTTCCTCTTATTGATATTTTCATTATGAATACTATTGTTATAGAGTATCCTCAATAATTCGTCTATTATCCGAATAATATTGAAGTTTTTCCAATTCGCGTCTTAAGTGCGCTCAAATTTATATCCCCAGTTAGTTTCTCTGAACCTATTACTCAGAAAAAGATCAAGTGTATTTTTCTTGTTGTCTCAAATCAGTTGGTATTTGAGCAGACTTCTTCTGCTTTGATGACCTTCCCATGAGTAGATAACTCTAAACCCAATATCGCAGTCTGAGATAAATTCTAGTTTCAAGCTCAATTTCAAGTGCTTTGAGCGAACTCTCACAAAAGTTGTGCGGTGACTTAACTTGCAAAATTTTCAAAGAGATGTACATAATAGGTACAGCATTAAGTGTGATATAATTATTTGTCACTCAAAACTGTGTCATTTTTTTATTATAAATTTGATTTTGCTAGTTCAATTTCATCCATAAATTTTTAACCCTTTAAATTTAGACTATAAACTTGTGTTAAATAGCATTTGTGAGGCGAAATGCCCATTTTATCAGAGTCCATCTTATCTGTGTTGGTGGAAAGATTGTTCCTTCCGCCATTTTTGTTTCTTTGATGTAGACCTGTTTTGCATCATGGCACTTAATGCCTACGGGCCTGCAACAATTTAGTCTCTAATGATTCACATCCACTATTTGTGTGCCTTCGTTAGGTAAAACTTGTGGACGTTATAGGATTGCTATAATAGCCACTGGGCCAATGCCCAATTATTTGGACAGACCCTTAAGGTTTACCTGAGGTCAAGGGATCAGATTCTGTCCGTGACAATTAAGAATTTGGGTTTAAGAGAATGAGTAAATAGTATTCAGAAAATCGCATCCCTAGTTATGTGTGACAAATAATTTAGAACTTCACTCATCATACCATTAGGAGTTTCACCGTACTTACGTGAGACTAGATACATTTTTAATATAATACAATTATGATTGCTCAAATAAAAGTATTGCTATAACGATAGGCAAGAGGCTTTATCTAATTGGAATTCAATAAATATCGTCTTGACCTTATGGCTAATGAGTTTTGGAACTGACAAGAACGACAACTGTGGATTTTAGTTGTTTTCATGCTTAAATGGACTATTTGTACTCATGGGGTCTTATACAGTGACGGACCAGGAATTTGAGTTTGGAGAGGCGATATTGATATATGAATTAAAACTTGAAAAATGTAGTTTATATAAAAATGCATACAGATTAAGCAAATCTATCAGCAAAAATTAAAAGTCAAATTTAAATATTTGAGTTTCTTAAAAATGTTTGTAGATTAAATGCTTTACACATATAAATTAACATTCAAAAACTGAAAAAAAAAATTGAGTTTCAATTTATGTTAAGTGCAAATACTTTAAATGATTTCATGAATTTAAATTAAAACTGAATAACTTTAAGTTTTCATTTTATTTAAAATTGTAAATAGTTTAAATATGTTCACAAATATACAAACTCAATTCAAAATATTGTATTGTTTAAATGATCTAGCTCAAATGTTAATCTAATATATCAAAACGATGCAAAACTTATATGAGGGAAAAAATTGAAATCCAGCTAAAACCTTAAGGGCAGCAAAAACAGAGTTTTTTTTTTTTTTTGACAAAAAAATGTTGGGCACGAATATATTTGACGGTAATCAAGATTAAAATGACAAAAAATAAACGTTAGAAACAATACTGCAAGACACCAAAACATAACCCCCTAGTGCTGCTGTGCTTGTCAATCTATTTACAAGCCGACTGAGGGAGTGATCATTGTTTATTGTTTTCAGAAAAAAAATGTGGTAGTATGCTTCGATTGCATGGTAGTTGTCACCAGCAACGGGGGATAATTTACTATCTTGCTCTCTTCGTTTTTGGAATTGGTGGTCCAATCTTTTGTTACATTGTCAAAAGCCGGTTTTGTGGGATTAACTTTCTTTCACTGCATGCCTATTGTGGAAATTGTGGAAGTCTGGAACCTCTTGGGTGTATAAATAGCCATTGGTATTGAGAATGATATTGCAAGTACAGAAGGCTACAATTCTCAGAATTCTCCGTGATGAACAATGTTAGAGTCCAGAACTAGCTATTACTTTTTCTTTTTTCTGCTTTGGGTATTAGGCTATTCGATTTAGATTGTTGCATCTTCAACTTTTGATTTGGGTGTACTTCATCATTTGGGTAATCCTTTCAGCTGATCTCTTAACAATACATGCTGCTGTCAAGTTCAAGAAGTTAAACAATTTTATTGGCGTTGGACTGATTGCATAAGATATATATGAAAGATCCTTCAGTCTCATTACTTACTATAACAAAAGCCATTGATTCACAGTATAGCATGGTACTGAAGCATTAAGTTTCCTCATTGTTACGCCCGGTACATATCGCTATTAACTCTTTGTGATGCCAGTAACAATCCCTAATCTTAGCATGCAGAAAACACACCAGATTTTATTTTGTAGCTGAAACCTTGTTTCTCTCTTGATTCTCTCTTCACGGATTCACGAACAAAACCATTAGTTCTCACTGCATCTGATGCTGAAATGAACAACTGTGGCCTGTTTTGGGTCGCATCAACATAAGCCTAGCTCAAGCTCTCCAAATTTTAGTTGGATCCTGAAAACTTAGTTGTCTTTTGAAGTTCACAATCACGTTAAATAGCGTAATTTTACTGCAGAAATGATAAGTGATCTTTTATTACCACTACAGAAATGATAAGTAGTCATTTATTGTAGTGAACATCACTCTTAACCAAAAACAGAACCAGTTGTCCTCGAATGAATACTGTAGCTGACTTTGTCTTCCTGGCATAAATCGTTATTTTCCTAATGAGGCAGGGTAATGTACCATGCCCGTGTCTGAGATATGCAAGGCAAGGCAGTGTTAGTCTTGAGGCCTGAGGGATGTTACATTAGCGAAGTAGAGTTGGGGTCTTTTATGGCTTCAAGAATCCTCCGAACCTATATGTGCCCAGCCCTCATACAACTGTAATTACCCAATAGAACAGAATATTAACAGAATACAACATTAAGTTTTCTCCAGAAACGATTCAGAGCGATTGCCCCAAAAGTAGGCTGATATGTGCCACAAGCTACTTCAGGAGCCTGTGGATTTGTATCGGGAGACACCCTGATCACTTTTTCCAACCGAAGAAACACTAAACTCACAGCACAGAAGGCCTCTTTTGAAAGCTTCGATATCTACCGCTGAAATCCTATGCAGCAGTATCAAGATTTTTATTAAGTAATCGACGATCACTGATGCCACTTGCACTGTTAATCACAAGTTGCTTAGGACCTATTGTTTTATTCTGAATATGAAGCATAATTTGCTCTTCCTAGCAACAGAATATTCTCAAAAGTATAACTCAAGATTCTAGAAATTATCACTGAAAATTGAAGCAATAATACATAAGATTTATATCTGCTATGGAGAGAAAGTGGTTCGAAAATCAATTAAACAAATATGTAAGTTTGAGTGCAGATGAATGTTTTCCTACATGTGATATGGGTGGTCAAGCCTCATGCTTTATATCTGTCGTACCGATAAAAGAATCTAGAACTAACAAGGGTAAACAAGCTAAAATGGGATGCTCTGAAGAATGTTGATTAACGAAAATTATGTTTGCTTATGCTGATGAATGTAAGTCTGCGGAAGATAAGCTGTACAAGATTGAGGTATTACAGATCTGTCTATAAACCAAGACAAGGGAATGGATTTAGGCCACTGCTGGTTCAGCTAAAATTGTTGAGCCATGCGTGGTAGAAAGTGTATGCATTTTCTAATGTGAAGGGATTTTGAAAGAAATATTGCCACATTAGGGAGAATAATAAAGATGGAAATTGATGCAACAGACTAACATTGTCACAAGCCACTTCTATTCCAGAAATTTGGCCTTCGCTCCTGAAAGGCTGGCGATCGTTGATATACAATTGATGCAGCTCTAATTAAAATGCCAGCAGTTAAAGCCCATATAACAAACTTCTTATTATCTGCCACATAATCGAAGAAATGAAGTGCATACTTTTTTCCCATCCATTCTTTCTCCATTTCTCTTCGGTTCTCATCCTGAAAGCATGATTGTAACGGAAAAGGTATAGTAAGAACATTAAGAAATAAGTGTTAAATTAACAAAAGAGCACAGACAAGACAATAACAAACCTTGAGAAACATTTCTAGGGGAGCATCAAATATTTCTTCCACTTCTGCAGTATTTGCAACTTGATTGAATGCATTTCTGTCCTGCATAATACCGATGACAGGAACAACTGATATCCCTCGCTGCTGGAAGGATAGAGTAAAGGATAAATAGAAAGCCTTGGACCAATATTTAATAGCCAAAATCATGACTAGTTCTTTAGGAGGCATTTCAGAGTCTGAAAGATGACTATATTGAGTTAGTTACCTTTGTTAGTAACTGTCAGAGTGCTGTCAAATATGGTACTCAAAATGCTTCATCAAAACACTAGGTTTCCGAAGATCCCAGCGCATAATCATAAGAAATTTAGGCAAATCTTGTTTTAGATTATCACACAATTTCTTGGAATCAGATTTACGCAGGAAGTCAATAACCTAAGCCCTACATTTTTCATATTCATAACCAAAAATTTTAGGAATGAAATCTCTAACAAAACGCTAAAGGATTCTATTCAGAATCAGCAAATAGGCATTTTCTTTTGCGCTGGCAACTTCAAAGCATCAGCGCATCAGGACAATAAACTTGTTATTTTGAGTTTATGGCCAGTACGGCAACACAAGAAAATCGAAGAACTCTACATTGCAAATTGATTGCCACAACCGATTAATCTTTACATATTTAGCAATCTAATCGATCTATATGCAGAAAAGGAAAACAAATCATGTTAAATTCCTATAGTTGTGTCCAAATATTCAACTGTCCTTTTCTCTTTTACTTAAAAATCTTTAGAAATTCGTTAAGCTACTAGATAAAAGTATGCATAACAAGCACAGAATGAGACTTTAAAATTAATGATAAATACCACTATAATTGGCCATTACCTTAGTTGTGAAGGATTCAAGAACTGTAACAACGTTTACAAGTGAGGGGTCCAATCCAATCTCCTCCTTGGCCTCCCTCAATGCTGTCTCAATATCATTAGCATCGCCTTCCTCAACTTTTCCTCCTGGCAACGCAACTTCGCCTACAAACGTACGAAAACAATCCCACCTTATACTTTTTAGTACTGCGGCAGAAACTATTTAAAGACAAATTAAAAATTAATTGATTCAATAGGTTCTATTAAAAACTAGAAGATCAAAGTGACATTGAGCAAAAACTTTAAAGACTATTAGCGTCATCAACCCCAAAAAATGGACACAAACATAGATCTTTAGGATGAATATGTAATGTAAATCATAGCATAAAATATGCATGAGAGCCTTTTTACACCTGAATGAGAGGAAAGTGTTGAAGATCTTTTGGTGAGGATTACACGGATGTCGCCACTAATCCCTTCAAACAGGCAGATCAGGACTGCAGCTCTGTTGTTGGATTTGACATTTTCAACTTGGCTGGCCTTAACATTATCTGAGGTCAAATCCACATGATCATCTTCACTATTAGCAATTCTGGGATCTTTAGCGGGATAGTTGCTTTTGTTGTTGGAACAATTTATCTGATGTTTGTGTAGGCGGAGCTGTTCAGCTAAGTTGCTGAGTTTCTGGGATCCTGCAAACTTGTTGCAATCCATCAGGGACATGAAGATGATGTACTACTTCGGTAGTTGAACATTTGGATTCTTGAATCTCAAGGTGGTTCTAATTTCCGGAGTAGTAGGTACCTGGTAGTTGGGGTCGGCGAGGCAAATTGAAATTTAACGGGTCAAATTTTTGGTCCACATCTTACAGTAGTAAAATATAAAATTGGTTTTCTTTAGAAATTTGGTTGGTGGAGCTTGTATTATATGGAAATTAGAACATTGACAGCCAGTAATTTTACCGTTAAGTACATGTCAATCTCGACTTCAAATATTTATGGCACAAAACATCAAATCATATTTCTTTGTGTAGCACATTCTCAACGATGATTGTTTGACTATTAAACTATTAGTTGAGACTCTTGTTTGTTTTGATGCGTGCACACACACACATATGAATAACATTTTATTTTGATACACTTCAATATATTTACTACTAGCTTTAAATTACATCACAAAGTTTCTGGTAGAGTAGAATGCAGTGGTTCAAATTTGTTTTAGCATATCCAAGTTAAACATTTTTAAAAATTTGAGACCTCATAAAAACTGAGGACAGAAAATATTTATTCTGTTTAATTGATAAGTAAAAATTGAAGATTTCAGAAACAACCAAACTTGCATAACCTCATAAAAGTTGAGGAGAAAGATAATTCTCATAATGTCAAAACTAGAACAGTACACCTACTTTGTTTGTAACCTTGTATAACTACCTCGCGTGTAAATGCTAGCGGGCCCAATCAGTAGTAGTAAAAAATGGTCCGTCGCAGACACTAGTTGACTCGAAACCTACTCAGAAAAAATCATCCTCCAGTAACGTTACACCTTGGTTGGATGCTCCTAACATTTACAAAATTTCTCACCAAAAAGTCCAGATAAATTATGACAACAAAAAGGAAACACGGTACATGAAAATGACTAGCTTATCCAATACTAGAGACTCAGGTGAAAGTGCAAGCCAAGGCATGGCAAAATCCACTTCAACAAACAGGGACTCTCCAATCTTCAATATCTTGAAAAGCTGAAAAATATTAAACAGGTGAACAAGAAAAACAGTGAGGGCACATCTGAGACCCACCACTGGAAAGAAGTTAGTACACTTAAAAAGAAGGCCAAAAATGCAAAGAGATGATAGGATTCTTCCCTTATTTAATCACTGGCTTTAAAAGGATCTGAGATTTTTACATGACAACCTCTTTTAAGTCAAATAATACAAATCCTGATGAGATGGTCTACACATACCACAGTATTCTTTGCCTTTATCATCCTGACTAGGAAGTTGATCATCTATCAAAGCCTCCTCATGTCATATTTAACCATTTCAAACATGAGTTTTTCAAGCATACTGCCACAATGTTACCAAAATTTATCAATATATTTTTCTTATTTCCAACAGAGTTATAGGAATCATCCCCAGTTTTTTAGTGCCCCAGAAATAATGCACCTCAACCAAGCACATTGTCGTTCAGTTTGCAATCATCTTTTCCACATTTTCACCCATCCGTTTGAAACTTTGCATAGGCAACAATGACCAGCTTACAACCAGTCTACTTGTTCATACCCCATCAACAAACTGTGTTTGCAGACAAGTTCCTTTCAGAATTCTGACTGTGTAGCTTCTGACCTCACTATGGCCGTCCTAGAGAAGGCCCATTTGAATCTTTGCCAATCCTTTACAAAAGAAATCCTTCCAAATATGAGACTGTTTGTTAGAGATATAAAACCCGAAAAGGATCAAAATTAAAGCACAACAATTGTATAATGCAAACCAAGTCAGAGACTTGGAGCTTTTAAGTGACAGTTCAGAAGTGCATCAAGGAAGAATTTGATGAGCACAGAGTTGGTCAGCACCATCTTTCTGTAGCAAGTCCCCATTGCTCTAAAATCACAACTGAACAAATATTCTCTACATCTCTCCTGCATTTAAGCAAATGAAGTATCTTAATAGGCACTCCAGCTTCTACGACAATCAAAAAGTGAATATGATAAAAGATCAAACAGGACTAATCTAAGTAAATAGAAATGATATTTTCTTCTTTATGGGGATTTTCTCTGGTTAATGGCAAAATATGTCGAACAATTTGGAGCTGGTTGTAAAATGACACGTACAGATGTAAAACCTCACTGGCTAATGTGAACACACTCAGAACTGGTAATACAGAAACAGAAACAAAGTAAACTAGAGAAAAGTTGAGACATATTGGAATCATAACCTTAAAATGAAGAAATACATGCACAGAATTAATTCAATGAGAAAAAGAGATCAGCACATATTTAGCTGATCAGAAAAAATTTTGAGCTTAGACACACAAGTTCCATCCGCAAATCATAACAGGGAAAAAGATAATGTGTATAACCACATACAAGACAAGTATGAAATACACTGAAAATACACACACACACACACACACACACGTACATGGCAAGACATTACAAGTTCCAGAAAATATCAAAGCTTGTCATCGATTCTTTTATTCATTGAAATATCAAGACAAATATCAAGCAAAAATAATGTACAAATGATTACCCAATAGGATACATAAACACATCTAATATTGGTGTCAAACTCTGTTACTGTTTTGAACAAAGGCATCCAAAGAGAGAAGAAGAGACCTGAGAAAAAGAGGATGATGAAGCTCGGTTGTTGCAGGGAGATCCTTATTAAATTGTTGAGCTAAAACAAGCAGAAACAAAGAACCACAAATGATTTATCAGTCTATTCAAGGAGTAATTAATAGAATATTTTTGAAGCAGCACGGGAGAAAGAAGGAGAAATTGTTAGCTAACCAAAAAAATTGGAATAACAAAAACCCAAAAAGCACATGGATTACTTAGCAAATGGTAAAAAAGGATTCAACTTTAATAATTACAACCAAGAAAAAGGACAAACAACTAGATCAGTTCCTGAAATAATAAGCTATCCTGTAAATGCATCTATTACATCTTATACTTCAATTTAAGCACTGTACAACGGTTCCTAACAGTTTCTAAAACTAAAAGAAAAAATAAAGCTAGGATGCTCACAACAATAAATTTGATTTTCATGTAAATCTCTCTCTCTCTGTCTCTCTCTCTCAAATACATTACCGTTCTGTTGGAAAGAAAAAAAAATCATAAATCAGCATAGTCCATACCAATTTATTCAACATATGATAAGCAGATGAATCACAGAAGTAATTTTCAGCCCACTTTAGCGCGTTGTAGTATCCCCATCCACAGCCCTAGGAACCTTGAATGGGACTTTGCTCCAAGAAAGTAGGTGGCCTTTGATATACCACCGATGCTGCCCTTATTAAAATGCCAGCAGTAAGACCCCATATCAGATATTTCTTACCATCCATTTCATAGTGAAAAAAATGAATCAGATACTTGTCTCCCATCCACTCTCTTTCTTCTGATGCTCTATTCTCATCCTAATTAAGATAAGCAAAGCAACAAATAAATGCAAAACATTAGCAGACATAACCATACACAGACACACACACATTGTATGTGCACAAACAAGCAACCACACAGAAACCAGTACATGCAGATGTATCCGCGTGTATGTTGATGTACAAAACCAATTTAAGAATTTCAAACCAGTCCTTATAAGATAAGCTCTGCAGTAGAGAACCTTGAGAAACATTTCCAAGGGAGCATCAAATACTGCATCAACTTCAGCAGCATTAGGTGTGGGACTGAATGCCTTTCTATCGGAAAGTATGCCAATAACAGGAATTACTCTAAGTGCTGCACAGAAGGAAAGAAGACATCAAAAATCTATAACTTGGAGGATATGCTCCCCAAATATTTGAGTAAAGCAAATAGATTCTTTGGATGACAATAATGAGATGTGTTGGGGATGAGGTGGCCATCATCACATAACTTGTGAAATTGAAACCACTGGATGAATAAAATCATCAGAAGTGATATACAGGTTTGCCACACTTGCAATCAGAATTATATTTCTCTTTGCTGTTATCTTTCTTTGACAGCAGAATCAAAATTCTCAGAGCAGTCTTTAATCTGTCATCCAGTACATATTCCCCCAAACAGGAAGAAAAGGAGAAATAAGTCAAATGATTGATACCAACGTTGTGGAAATTGTTTATGTGATAACAGGATAATATGATGCTTAGTCACCTATACAGCCTCCTCCCAAAAAAAAAAAAAAAAACCTCATTCTTTTGTTTGCATGAATGTGCATTGACATGCTTGGTTCATTCTTTAACTTTAAAAAGGCAGTCTACAGGTGCGAGATAAGGCAAGTAACTCAAGCAACGATTAACAAAGGACATCAGCATCATTCTGATTTAGCCAATAATTTTCCTTCTTTTATCATCATTCTTGCTGTTTGGAAAGTTATCTTTCATGATGTCAGATTCGCAATTAATTCTTGTTCTGCCAAAATTTTGGCCAAGAACTGAATAGGAATTAAAGAAACTGACCTGAAGCAGTGGATAAATTTTATAACATCAGTGGCAAAAAAGTAACATTACTTTCAAGAGAAAATAAAATTGAGAAAAGAACAGTTTAGATATGAGGAATGACCAAGAGCGAGCTATGAGGAATGACCAAGTAGAGAGCTCATACAGCTGAGATATGACCAAGTAGAGAGCTCATATGGCTAAACATCTTAATTACATTCACCAAAGGTCTATTGCTTCCAATTTAGTTTTAACTCCCCCTTCCAACCATCAATTAACTTTCTGGAATTTTTTGCGAGGGGAAGGGCCTAATGAAAAGTAATATGGGAGGATGTGAACAACTTAAAAACAGAATACAATCACTGGACATCAAAAACTCACGCAGCATATGAGCTCACCAATTTGAGTTGAGAAGCTGATACAGCCTATTATGAAGAGCAGCAGAAGAATACCAAGCAGATTGACAAGAAGAGAAGGCATGCATTTGTGAAATCTTGAATAAATAACTTTGCTATTACACAGGAAAAGATAAGTTGATTGCCATTTTTTGCTAGATGTATAATATGACAAGATTCAAGTTGGAACTCTTTCAGAACAGAAACTGATAAGATTCAGAAACAAAGGTTATGAGAAATTGTAAAACCACATGTACTGACACAAGTATATTTGCTTTTAACTTAGAATTCTTGCAAGCTAACCTGTTCTCAACCTAAACAAATGCATCAAAACAAGAGGGTATTCTTCAATAGTAATTTCTTCCTTTCATAGGATCTATTATATTGTTGACGAGTTGCAATATAAGGAGGCATATCAATCTTGACAATGAAAACCAGATAACAACGCATCCTATTGACAGCCACCCAACAAGTTGACAGTTTCCAAGCAGAAAATTTCTAAACTATATAGTTATCCTAGATCTCATCAACTTCAAAAACTTTTGGACACAGTAATATTCCATAAACAAAATGAATGTTTACAAGATGGGTCTGGATCAAGCAGCACTACCAAATATGATTACCATTACACACCTTAGACAAGAATGGCTCAAGACAAGTCACAACATTGACAAGTGAAGGATCCAACCCTATCTCCTCTTTTGCCTCCCTTAATGCAGTTTCAGCATCATTGGCATCTGTTTCCTCCGCTTTACCCCCAGGCAAGGCAACTTCACCTATATCAGAAGGACCTAAACATTGAAAACCCAAATAGTATACTGTAATAGGATATGGATAAAATTCATTTAAGTAACCAAGTCCAATAAGATTTAGAAGAGTTCTCTATTTGTGTCTCATTGGTATGTAAAATAGTTAGTCCACCACTATGTTTTTGCACATTGCAACATATGCTTCTTTGCACCGGTACACATATATTGCAGTCAACATGGACAAAAGAATAAATACTCAAAGAAAATCCAAGCAAGTCAAGCTAAACAAGTAGAACAACATTACTCAACAAACTGAATTAATGGATCCTACACATGACAAATCAGCTAAATAATTTATTGATTTTACCTGAAACAATCCAATCACTTATTCTAAAATGTCTCCCGAACAAGGTGACAATCTATTTTAATATGTCCTAGTTTTCTAATGGAATAATGAATTAGAGGCAATATGTACTTCTGCTTTGTTATCACAGACCAGATTTAGTGGCTGCATATGCTCAAATCTACTCATCCAACATGTTCTTTAACCAAATCAGCTCACATGTAGCATGAGCCACAGCACAATACAATTCTGCAGTTGATCTGGCAATAACCGTTTGCTGTGATATACATAATCAATATTAACAAATATACTCTTTACTCCCCTAACGTACTTAAGTATAGCATCAGTATAGTTTCACGCTGTTCCTATTTAGCCCTAGAAGTACGACAAGAAACCTGCAATTCTATGAAATTTAAAGCTGATACTTAAAACTCCTGTGTCACATATACCTCAAAAATCCAAGCCCTAAAGTTTTTCACATGAAACTCCAACGCCCAACAAAATGATAGTCTTAAAAAATGTTGCAATCAACAACACAACAAAGGAATACAGATTTCTTCAACTCTTTTATTCAGAAGATCCCCCAGATAGAGCAACTAATGCCCAGAATTTTTTTTTTCTATCCTTAAATGAAGAATCCAAACAGGAAACTGCAGTAGTATAACACTCATTGTGCAGAAAAATGAACTCACTCTCATAATTTTTCACTAAAAACAAGCATGCATATGTAAAGATAAGCATCCGTATAACGAACATATTCCCATCTCAACGACCATACAATTGCAAAATTGCATGCATTATGACTAATAAGAGCTCATATTTTTCACAAGACACCAGCTTCTTGTAAAGATCACAGCCCCACAATGCTAATTTCACAATCTAAATCAATTTCAATAAATCCAGATAAATGATCAAGAAACTAGAAATCCCACTAACCAGAATGAGTAGAAAGCCTTGAAGACCTTTTAGTGAGGATCACACGAAATTCTCCAGCATCCCCTTCAAATAGACATATCAAAACAGCAGCTCTCTTCGGTCTAAACCTTTCAGGCCGATGAGCAACTGGGGTTGCTGATTCAAGAAAACCCACTTGGGAAACAACTTTTCCAGCGCTTTCTTGAAGTTTTTGCTCCTCAATTTCATCTGGCGTTGGAGGCGACTTGTACATCCTTAGTTGTTGGGCTAAGACCATTAGTCTACGAGATCCACCAAAGCAGTTGGACTTGGATGAAGTTGAGGAAGAATCCATGATGAATTTGGAGAAAGAATTTGGTGTAGGTAATGATGATGAGGCCATTCTTGATTTTAGAGAAATTGAAGATGTTCTTCTGAGCAGGGAGATCATGTGTAGTACTTAGGAAATTATTAGGGTTTTTATCACTTTTATCTCCTTAAATTATACCCCAACCCATCAGTTTAATTTTTAAACTTAATTTTTAATCACTTAACTCATGAACTAACGATCAAACTAACAGTCATGCGAAAAGACATATTTAGGTCTAATTTAATTATAAAATTTTTATCACTTTACCCCTTAGACTATATTTCAACTATCAGTTTAGTCTTTAATATTAACTTTTAGTCATTTAACTCATTAAACTAACGTCCAAACTCCAAACTAACAGTTATGTGAAAAAATATATTTAGGTCTAATTTAATTACAAAGGGACAAATATAGGCATAAAGTCCTAAAAAATAAATTTCACTTCTAAACTGTAAAGGAACAAATAAGCCCATAAAAACCAAAAAAATAAATTTTACTTCTAAAATGTGCTTTATAAAGTGGCGACACAGAAATAAATAAAAAAAGATAAAAATAGAATAATATAGTCATGTTTCTTGATAGTAATATTTTTTCAATACATTTTTTCTCGTCATAAATTTTAGAATTTATCCATAAAAAAAACATAAGTGTTCTCACAGTTTGAAAAATTATGAAAACAAATAGATTATCGAAGAAAAATTTTACTAATACAAAACTTGAGAAAAATATATATTGCAATGGAGTAGGTATAAAATTTTTCTTTTTAGATTATCTTTGTTACATACAAACAATTGATAAAATTTCACACTTTTATCTCATCAGATTTGCAATATTTTGAATAAAATATTATGCAGAATAGGAAGTATGTGAACAGTTTGAAAAATAGAGGAAAGAAAAACCTTTTAACCATTATTTTATACTTAAAATATGAAGGGAGGGTATTTTTGTCATAAAATGGTCAATTATGCTTTAATTTAACCAATGGACTTAAGTGATTAAAAATTAACTTTAAAGACTAAAGTGATAATTGGAGTATAGTTTAAGGGGATAAAATGATAAAAACCCAAATTATTATTGCATTTGTTACCATAAGCTATCCTGAAACATTAATTAGTGTGAGGGCTTGTTTGGGAGTTTGGGTAGAAAAGAAAAGAAAGGAAATGTTGGGTGAGAAAAGAAAAGAAAGGACGAGAAAAGAAGAGAAATAATGAAATTTTTTGTTTGGTATTATTTGGGAGTTAAAAAGGAAAATGAAAGAAACTAAGACTTATTGGTAATTTAATTTTATCTTAAGAACTTTTTAAGGGCAAAAGTGCCATATTATAAAAGTTTATATAACATTTTTCTCTTTCCTACCATTTCTACCCAATTTTGGGCGGAAAACTTTTGAGATTTTGAAAGCCAAAATTTTCCTTCCAAATGCCTCCAAATCCTTTGCTTTTTTTTCCTTTGGAACTCCCAAATGTGAGAAACTTAAAAATTTTTATCCCATCCTTTCTTTTCCTCCCATTTCTTTCCATCCAAACAAGCTGTAACTACAAGTATGTTTGGACAAATTTATTTTAGAGGATTTTTAAAAATATATTTTGTACTTTTTTTTATTAATTGCATTTGTGACAAATTTTTTTGGTGGATTTTCAAAAAGATATTACTATAGTTTTTGTGAATAAGTGTATTTGAGATATAAAAGGTTATCAGAAGAATGCGTTTGAAAAAGAATTTTTTAAAAGATATGTTAATCAAATAAAGACTAACTTGTTGGCATCCTATTTTTTTTTTGGTAGCCTTATCTTTTTTGTGTGAGGTGTTTAGGTAACTTAATACGGGAAAATTTTAACTTTTATTATTGTAAATTAACTTGGTTTTTATATTGTGCCTTAATCAATATAATAGTTATGAAGTCTTCATACTTGTCAATCTAGGCCAAACAAGTATTGTCTTGTTCATATGTGAATTCTAACCAAAGACAAACTTGTAAGGAAGAGCGGTACAAATTTGGAGATGATCTTTTGGAAAGGATGTGGATAGAAAAATTAGGTTGTTGCAATCATGTTATTTTTTAGGGGAAAAATGAAACTAATCAAAAGCAGAGTTTTTATAGTCAAAATCAGAATTGTAAATAAATGGTACAAATAGTATATATGTATAGAGGATAATTATACGTAAAATGCATATTCACCCCTACATTATTCTGCATTCCTAAATTCTGCCCTTGTAGTTTAATTGTACCAAATGGCCCCTTATATTGTTAATTTGCACTAAAGAACAATCAAGGCTAATGGATGGTGCTAAAAAGACAAAATCAGTCTCAATCAGTTCTCCATTGCTTCTCATCAAAATCTGTCCAGTCTTAATTTCAAGTGCACCACCATTCTTGCATGATGTTAAGGGATTGCTAAATTTCTTCTGTTGACTAGGAGTTATTTGTTCATAGAATTTTGTAACTAGGCAACGTATTTGTTGACAAAATAAACAAGTTGGTGATTGTATTTGGAATCTCCTCCAGATTATTTGTGTTTAGCACTATAGCTTAACGAAATTAATTTTTGTGCACAAAATTTCTTTAATTTTATTTTTCACATTAGAGTGAAACTCTCAGTTTTGTCACACATAGCACAGGATAAACCTTCCAATTTAACCTACACTAAACACACTTTCTAATTAAGCGCACCAACAACTACCGTCACTAAAAACACTCTCTAAACACACGCACCCACACTTTTATCTATCTATCAAGGTTAGGATTTAAATCCAAAACCTTGGTAGGGAACGCCGGCCAACTCAACTTGTTTAGTTTGTTAACCACAAACTCCCTAAAGACCTACGCTATTCGTATAAACCAATACCCACAATTACCTGGAGATCTATATTTCGACCAAAAGAAAAAAAAGTATGCACGTATATATGTGTCTCTTGCAATATGTAAACATGCATTGGAAACGATTTTGGTATCTCATCTCAGTGTAAACTTCTTTTCTTGAACCAAAAAACCAAAAAAAAAAAAGAAAAAATTAGAAATGATAAAGATGAGAGAGAGAGAGAGTTGAAAAGGGAAAGTGAAAAAAGAAGGCCAAAGCAAGACCCGTGGATATCTCCTTTATGTTGGGTTCGTGGTTTAGTACAGTGGAGATAACCATATGGGTAGGCCCAATCCATTATTCCGAAAAGCAGAAGCTTAAGACTAATCATTAAAAGTGGGCTCCCCCCACATGCAAATTCATTAAAACTGTAAGGATCAGTCAGTGATGGTTGGACTCCCAGTGTGACATGCAAACAGCCAAGAATGATGAGCTTCTCGATTCTAGTTTCTAATCATTTCTTTCTCCTATGTTCCCATACCAATTAAAAAAAAGTGTGTTCTTCTGTTTTAATAACTGCTAATTTATTATTTGTTGAACAGTAGAACATTCAATAACCCTACGAAAATATTTTCGAAATTAACACTCCATTTGAAAAATGAAAAAAAAAACTACTAAATAACAAAGGACTAATTGGTTCTCTCTTAATCCATAATTCCTTTCAGAAGGATAGAAAGAGATACTTTTGTACCAGGGCTAAGAAAATGACTTGCCCGGACTAATTTAATTTTCATATGATTGTACCATGTGTCTCAACATGTGTACTTTCTAGAAAAGCATAATCATTTAAACATTGACTTGCTAGCGAACAGGGTCCATGTACTAATTATTTTAGACATTAGCTATTTCGACAGGTCATGGGTCTCATAATTTTTATTTGTAACAAGTTTACGATCTAAATTAAACAGGTCAACAATAGACGACTGAGAATCCAAATTTGATGCCACAAATGATAAAAGTGGTTACAAATTTTCACTAATTAATTACATATTTAG
Source organism: Mitragyna speciosa (assembly GCA_024721245.1). Classification (NCBI taxonomy): domain Eukaryota; kingdom Viridiplantae; phylum Streptophyta; class Magnoliopsida; order Gentianales; family Rubiaceae; genus Mitragyna; species Mitragyna speciosa. The sequence goes on from CM045554.1 coordinate 28,629,529, forward strand.
AACTTGTCCAAACTGCTATGGGGTCACCCTGAGCCCATTTTGATAGGCCAGGCATAAAAGTGAATTGTCGACATTATCGTATATGCATACGTAGAAAATTTGCTTTTAACTATCTACATCGTCTCCAATAGAACATTTGAATGTTACTTTTAAAAATTTTATACATGCATTACGTATTTAAGAGTTCGTATTTGTACTTTAGATGATTCAAAGTTTGCTTTAAGGTAGGTTCATAGATCTGCTTATTAGTACCTACTTTGTGAAACAAAAGTTCATTGATCCTTAACGAGATTCAATATACTTAAATCCATTTCCTTGTTTTTCCTATATTTTCATTCGCCATAAGAAATTTGTAAGCATAAAGGAGATAATTACCATGAACTTCTAAATTTGGAGTCGACATTCGTAATTTGTGTAAGTTTGTTTGTGGTGAATTCATAATTTGCTATATTTTGACGGGCAATTCCATAATTTGAACTAATTTTACACTTCATAAGCTTGCGACTTTACCATGGCCATTACTTTATCTAAAGGCTGGAAAGGCCATAAGCATACAGTTAAACATCTACCATAACCCATATATATGTGCACACTATGCTTACATCGAATCATCTCTGGCCTTAATAATCACATAGTTTGACTTTATTTATTTATTTATTTTGCTACAAATTAATAAGCTGCCTAGCTAGAAATTAATGTTTATAAGCACTTCCCATATTGTTTTGGATTATTCTAATAACCTTTGGCACACATTTTCTATGGTAGTTAGAGTAACACAGACAGTCTAATATGAAAATTTAGTGTACGTATATAGTCTAATTAATACGAAGATTCTTAAGTTATGCTTTTGAATTACTGACCCTTTCAATCAACAATAGTTACAAAATTTTATAGTTTCACAACTTTGGTAGCATTGTAACAGAAATTACTGTTCAAACTTCTGAATATGATGAAGAAGAGAAAGTGAAAGTAATGTAAAAGGATAAAAAGCACCCCCACCATAGAAGAACACTGAAAAAGGTTTAGCATGTAGTATAAGTAGTTTTACCAATGGAACATGCACATGCACGCATGCATCTACCATTGTTCCTTGAGCCTAGGAGGGTCCCATCTACTGCCATGTAAAGAATGCATTCCATCTGCAATTCTCTCTTTAGAGGAGGGCATGGCCAAACAGTGTAAATGTGGTAATTTATGAAATTTTCTCAAAGTGTATATGTGAAAAAAGGTACCATGCATTTACTGTTTCCCACAAATTATCACCTACTGCTGCTGTTTTTGTGGTTACATCTCTTGAATCGTTCGCTTTGCTTCTTCAAGTAAGCTTGACCCTACTTTAATCATTCGATCCTCAACTTATACATACATTGATGTAAATTGGAACAATTCAGTTATCGTTTGGAAATAATTAACACCTTTTGTCATACTTATTTTATCAATATACCAAATGTGAAATTGTTGGTTTTGCACATTTTTATTAGATTTGTAGCCAAAGATTTTAGCTAGCTGGCTTACACTTTTGTGTTTTTGTTTTTTATTTTTATTTTTAACTCGTACAAGTATAAAAATCTGTACAGGAAGGAGTACTATTGATTTATGTGGCTCACCTGAGGGCCCAGGGTCACAGATTCTGATATTTAGACAAAGAACTTACAAGCCAAAAGCCCCTGCAGCCCTCAAAGGAGTTCAGAACTAAGACAACAAAGTAACCATAAAACTTCTCTCAAATCTGGATCCTCAAAAATATCAACTTCATTCGTCTGAAGACGAAGGCGATGATGAGAACAATGACAATGAAGGTCAAAGATTTCAACATAGTAATATCTACCATCAGCACTTTCATCTGCCAGGTAAAAGCTATGGAAAATCATCAATAGATATCCACCAAGAAAGATGGCCAGACCTGATTTCATCTGGCCTAACATTGGATCCAAGTAACCAACACATCAAATCTGCCAAGTATATGGGGAAAATGCAAGATGTTTCCAATCAAGGGTCATCAAGATTGAAGCCCAAAAGGGCAAAAGGAGAAAGTATAGAGATGCATGGTGGCCGCATTGTTCGATCGGCGGGGAGAAAGGACAGGCATAGCAAGGTCTGCACTGCTAGGGGTCCGAGGGACAGAAGAGTTAGACTATCACCAAACACTGCTATCCAATTCTATGATGTGCAAGACCGGCTTGGTTATGACCGTCCAAGCAAAGCAATTGATTGGCTTATGCAAGAGGCCAAAGCCGCCATTGATGCTCTCGATCATGATTCTAACAATGCTACCACAAACAATCTTGATGTTAGCACAAGTTTTAAGCAACCAGGTAATCCTCTACCAGAAAAAGGCCTTGCTGTTCAAGAAGAGAAGACAGCTAACTGTTCAAAATCTGCATGTGGAATTGACAGCCAAGACTATATGAATAGTGTAAACTCCATCAACAATTTCAGCTTCTATTCCATGGACAATGGTGATATCCCTCCTACATCTTCAACTGGCTTTCATGATCATACCTATTCACATGTTGGTGATCTCGGTAGTACTTCAAGAAATATCAAAAGTCAAACACAAGGCCTTTCTCTATCTTTCCACACTATCCAAGATTTCTCATTTCTTAATCCTAGTGGTGGTCAACAGGGTCTAATTCCACCTGCCTCAGTACCTTCACACTGTGACAGTGAAACCAGTTCAGAAATTGCTAGATGTCAAAGAATTTTCGCCTGGGATTCTACTTCCGACAATGTAAAAGGATCTCAGGAGTCTCTGGTCAACTCTCTGCCACTACATTTTCTATCACCTTTTGACCAAAATCAATTACTTTTTCACAGGGAACCCCTTCAGTCCAGTTTTTCATCTCCAATCCGTGGTCCATTGGATAACCAATTTCCAAATTTATGTTTTTCTGGCACTAGAATTTCCAATAATGATGGATTATCAGAACTTTCTGCAGCCAGAATCCAAGGCCCAGAGGAGCAAAATCCAATTTCTTGCCAGCCATCCTCAGCTACCGCCCTTCTGGAGTATTAAGACTGATCATCTTTTCAGTATGGTACAGCTCCAAATTCAAACCCATTTTTTTTCCATTGCTCATAATTCGTCATTGCTACATTTCTGCAAAATCAAGAGCTGTGCTGGATTTGAATGTGCAATTATTATTGCATATGTGTTTTTTTTTTTTTTTTGATGTATGTCTTAGTATTAGGTTACAGTAATTCCCCTATTGGTATTGTACTAGATTTGCTATTTGCCTTTGTTTAGTTTTGGTGTTGACAGTAATTGGTATGAAGATGTGTAGTTAGTAGTTGAATGGTCACTGTTTGCCACCTGTTGCTTTCAGTTCAATAGTTCAGATTGGTTATACGCCAAATTGCACTTCCAAATTGGTGGGCTATTTTCAGCAAATACACAAATTTTGCATTCACTGTGCATGATTGTCTTGGCTACATCACTTCTCTTTCTTAGATACGAACATGTTCTAGCTGTCAGATTTAATGACTTAGCAAGTGTATTAAAGAAGGTTCAGTTGATCATCAATATTGCTCTAGCATTGAAAATTACAACTGTCCTGTTGAGAAAAGAGTTGTGTATGGGCAATCTTACCCCTTCTATTTATGTGCTAGTACTGACTTGTACTATGGTGCTATTTAATGTAACTTTCACCAAAGGCAACTTCTAGTTCTAATCCAAATTGGACTATTCTCTTGAATGCCGTCAAATTGTTGAGAGCAGGAATTTCTTTTTCTTGGAACTTAACCACAACAAGAAGGATTTCACTGTATTCAACCTAAAAGATATCGATGGCAATCTAGTTTTTACATATAAGGATATCTGTAGTTGCCTAGTTTCAAAATGAGAAGTGAAACACTAATTGATAGTCAATGATTCTTCCCAAGTCCCTACTACTCTGAATTACTGTATTTACAGCGCAAGAATACTATTACTGTCTACTTGGCATTGAGATAGCTAATTGACCAACCCTTCAAGAACTAATTGAAGCACAATTTTTGGTAGTTAAATCTGCTACACTGTGATCTGAGGAAGAAGGAAAGATTATACTCATCCTAAGATATTCGATGAAAGTAGAAAAGACTTCGGTTGCACTATCCACAAGTAAACTTAGATGTATTTATGTTCTCACAAAGGATTACCCGTTATTAGATGAATTCTAAACTTTTAGTATATATCTACCAAAATGTTAAATGTTGTAACGTGAGTCGTCAAGTACACAAGAAGAAGAAAATATAAATTCAAATAATTCAATATATGCTTCTCCACACCACTTGACATATTTGGCAAAAGGGGTACTAATTCCTTACATGAATCAACTTTTCATCCATGTGATACCTTTGGCCAGGAAAAGGAAACAGTCAATTTTCTATCTAGTCTTCTCATTTGGTTGGGCAGCACTGTTGCACTGATTGACATATGGAGGTATTGGACAAAAGATTCAAGAAGAGCATGTACAAATGAACTACTTTTTGGATTAGCTGTCAAATCTTCTTGAATTCTTTAAGTTTTCTGTGGCTAATTTTTTAGTGCTGAAGGAATTGAAAAATAAAAACTGTTTTAGATAATGCCAATTGTTTGGGATTTGGTTAGTTCTAGCCCTGCAACTATTGGTAACCATGTGAATGATGGAATGTGGGCAAGATTATGAGCAGCAGGCGGACTAGGGAGCAAACAATAATTATTGACTCCATTTAGGCAATGTCAGAAGCTGTGAATGGTACTAACTATATATTAACAGTAGGCCAACTTCATTTTAGTCTTTCAAGTTCACTAGGAAAGGGACTCTCGATAAAAGTTCTTACAACATTAATATTTTACTAGTCATGATTTTCTCTTTACAGATGCTTCAGGGGTCCATTCACGTCAAGGAAAGGGCAATGTACACTTAAGCATCCTTAGTAGTTTATGTATTTTGGTTTCTTGATACCTGCATTGTTAACTTGTTTCCTTAAATTGCTCCCCACATTCTTTATTCTGATTTGAACATCTCACCTGCTTTCTAGTTTTCCCTATACAGCTTCACTCTCAAGTCTTAAGTACAAAGATTATAGTATGTATTTGATGAGAGACTTCTATTGCAAAAACTAGGTGACCATTTTTAGCCTCCTGAATATATCGACATGGTCATATCATTTTATCAACACAAGTGAATTAAGAAACTTTGATATTGAATATAACCAAGTACACAGAGAGCTGATGCAATGAATGTGTTTGTGTGTGTCTGTGTGTGTGTGAGAGAGAGAGAGATATATATGCATACACAGCTGGCAGCTTGACAATGTACTTGAAGTTTGAGAAGTAATACAAATTGAGAATAAAACTAAAGATGAATATAGTTAAGGATACATAAACAGCAACTTGCCTTTTATTCTGAAATCTTTGCAGACTGATGCATGCTTTGATTAAAGCTTTTACAGCTAAAAGAATCATTAAAAAGCTCAAGAAAAAGCTGCAGTTCATAAAAACGCCTAATTTGTTGTGCTTTCGAATCAGAATTGAAGAAAAAAGTAAAACGCATGGTGTCCTTGCAACTACTTAGTAGCAACGCTGATAAGCACTTTGAGGACAGTGATATACTACGGTTCGCAACCAGCGTATCCTAGGAAATTCAACCCGATTCACAGTCCCACTTGTGAACCATGTGGTTTAAACGAATGCCACAAACATCCTTATATCATTTTTTTATATCAACATACATTATTTTGCTTACTTAGTACTTTTTTAAACTAGAAAGTCTACAGGTGGAGTTGTGGACTCGGTCAATCTAAAGATCACAGGTGGAATCGTAGATCTAATCAACCTAAGAATCTCCCCGTATCCTACATCTATGAGTAATCAATTTGATGGGAAAGCCCGGAGGGTACAGCACTTCTCCAGCTGCTATGAGTTTGTTGTCACAGATTAATTGCGGACTGATATAATTAATTGCACATTGACAGACATAAATAGATTCCTTATTTGTAGTACAATAGATAAAATCTCTCCAAGTACTCGAAAAGGGATTTTGGATATTACATTCTGAATTCAGCAGAGTTTTACAGTTGATTATACAAGCTATGCTCTCTTATATCTATATAGAATGAGCAAATCATGCAACTGAATTTGCAGGGTAGCAGAGTTGATATCTTCGACCTTGATGACATTATCTTAATGAGTAGTTAATGGATATAATAGCACCACAGGCTAGAAAAACTTCAGGATAAGGAGGTTTTCTAAAGCATCTTCACAAATGGAAGTCTATCAGTATCACAGAAATTCTTAGCAAACGGTCAATGAGAATAGAAACAAGGCAACAATGTTGACGCTCTGAATTTTTGTACAACTTCAAAATAACACGAGTGCACAATATTACTAATAGTCCCGCCAAACCAAAGTATCAGACAAAGAATGTACAAGTAAGCTTCATGATAATTTACTTATCCAGCATATGCATGCCTCCAAACCCCATTCTTTTTAAACAAGGAAAAAAAGACTTCATCTATGTACAAAGTAAAATAACTGATAATTTACTTATCCAAATATACAAAATGCTTGCACAAAAGAAAATAGAACAGCAAAAAGGAAGAATGATCACCAGGTCCATCTCAAATCCGCTAGCTTATTTTATTCTGCTTTTGACTACAATTTTGCTACATTTTCACAGCTCCAAATGCACACAATCATAGATCAGTAGATGATCAAGTGTAGCATCCTCATCGTTTCTTAACATCACTAGATGCATCTCTTTGGATGTTCACACTTCCACTCAATACACACGTAATTTTTCCATTTGTTCTAAGATTTTGTAATGCCTGCCTCATCAGCTTTGCTGGTTCCTTTTGGAGTAACTATTTTGGCAGCTGCTTCGTAAGACAACTTTCGGGCTTTTACAGTACCCTTCCCATTAGGGGAAATTGATTTGACTGAAACAGGTGTTTTTGTTTTTGGTGAATTGATGTTTGTCGCTGCCTTGCTGGTTTTCCTATTATGTGATTTCTTTGGACTTGACTGAACTGGGACCCGGCTTTCCCACGGCCTAGCAGCTATCCAACGATCCATCCAGCTCCAGCCCCAGTTAGTTTTCCCAACCTCACTGTTCCCCCATCCAAAGTTCAGGTTAGTATTGGCCCTCCACTGCAAAGATGAATTCTTGGTAGTAAGTTTTGGCTTCGTTTTTGCAATTTTCAAAGTTGATTTTGTAGCAAGGGGACATACCTGATGAGAGAAGGCATATGCCATAGCTCGCTCCCGCTTGCCTGCAGCTTCTTCTCTCTGATGTATCCTTGCAAGGACTTCTTCCATTGTTTCAGAGCCACCACTCCACTCCACCTGTCATGAATCTACTTTGTTAGATAGAGAGAGAGAGATTCCAAATGTTTTAAATTAGCCAATTTATAGGACAGAATCCTTCAGGTTGATGTTAGTATACTAAAAATGGAACTGAACGTTGCAAGCATGAAGTAATGAGGTAGGCTGCATGCATTACTCACTATACAGTTAATTAATCTTTGTTAGCTTTCCTATTAATTAAATAACTCAAACATAGATCCGTGATCTACAATCTATTTTCACAACTAGCTGGACTCTAGTTTTGAGACATCAGGGAACTAGAAGTCATTCATATTAAGAATCCTTAGAAAATAACTGAACACGCCTTTCCACTTCTTTCTACATGATAAATAGTTAATCCGACATGAGTTGTTATCATGCTTTAGAACTTGAGGCACTGTGAATAAGAACATAGCTTAAGGATCACAAAATTCAAAAGCATCAAAGAACCACCTCCTCCGTTTGGCTGAAGCGAAATAAATACCACAATTCTGACGAGAATCACTAATCTATTCTCTCTTTAAAAGTATGGTGAGTCTTGGAGTCTTTGCACCTTATAGTGTTAGTTTTCAAATATGCCTAAAATGCCCTCATGTGTTATTTTATCATATTAATTGTGTTCTAATTGTAGTAGAGTTACAAACTCTTTACATTCCTTTGTGAATTTCATTGAATTTAATTTTTGTTGTTAATTAAAATAAAATAATTTCCCATACAAAAACCATTTACCTACCCTTCAATTCAATCCTCAAGAGACCAATAATACCAATAAACTTTAACATTTGTTCATAAGTTAGTTTTGACTTTTTAAAAACCAAAGGATGATGATTCGTAAAAATGTCACTATAGATTCTAAGAAAACAAGCAAAGTACTAAATTGTACTAAATTATGTTAATAAAATATAACATAGCTTTAAATTTTATTAAATGATTACAGTATTATGTTTAACAAATAAGTTGTTTCCAAAAATAATATATTGAAATTTGGGCTATGAATAAGGACTCTACTAGCAAGTTCTTTTTTGTCTTTTTTTTTAATACATCTATGTCAAGCTAAAGTTTTGGTGATTGATGAAATAATTCAAAAATAATATATTAAAATTTGGGTTATAAATAAGCACTCCGCTAGCAAGTTTATTTTATTTTATTTTATCCATGCCAAGCTAAAGTTTGGTGATTGATGAAATAATTCAAAAAATTGTATACATTTTTCAAAGTTCAAACAACAAATTACATGCTTATCTAAATGGTTCATAACTATTGACTTTAACAATCTATGAAGGATGAAAAAATTTTAGGTACATGTTTTTAATGTAAAATTTAAAATAGATAGAGCACTTATAACAAAAAAATAGTACAAGATGTATGATTTTACAAAACGAAAATGAGAAATAATTCAAAGAGTACTATTAACGTTGACTCATAATTTTATTTGTGAAAGAACCCCTTTTATTTCATTTTTTGAACAAAACTTCTTCGATTAGACAAGGATTTAAAAAATATAAAAATACGTAACAAACATTTGTAAAGTTGATTTCATAAATGAATACAATAAGATACTAAATGATATACTTGTACAAAAATAGAGTTTTCCATATCAATGATATAAAACAATTTTACTTGATTGCAATGGATCTTTTTTCACATTAAAAAAAAATGATTGTTTGCATCATTTAGAAGGCAACTAAGTTAATTTTGTCAAATTCTTTTTAAGTTTTTTTACAACCATGTTAAACGTCTAACACGCAAACTAACTATAATTGAAAATTCACCAATCTAAACACACTAATTGAATAAAGAACCTGGATTCTAAATGGAAAAAATATGTATCTTATTTATAACTATATAGTTAAACAAATAATTATTTTTAGAATCTAACATTACACATATTAAACAAAGTTTTTTTCACCAAATTAATAATTACTATTAAGATGTATGGGATTTCAAGTATCCATTTGAGTTGATATATTGATAGTACATTATAAAGTAAATAGGTTTTAAGTTTAATCATTAATATTTGTAGAGAAAGAACTTCAAAATATTTTTAACAACATCATTTTGTAAATAAAAAAATTTTAATATAAAATTTTAAGTATAATGATACTTGAACATAAAATAGATTTGATTTATCATAATGCCAGCTATATATTATCTGCAAAGCTTTTAAATAAAAAATTTAAAAGTTTTAAGGTTATGACTTCAAATTCAAACCATAAATTTCAACAACAATTATTTTAAGAAAAGAATAATAGATAATCAATTTAGCATGGTATTCATAAAATTACATAAAGTTTTAGTATCCAAGAAGCATTATATTTTAAAATAAATTTACATTTACATTATCTCAGTTTAAAACTTGCACCTTCCAAACAGCTATGTATGCGCATTTAAATAACCATTAACATGTTTAGAAAAAAGAAGATTTATCCTTTTTTTTTACTATATACAAATTAATTAAATAAAAAATGCGACTTCATGCAATGTTAGAGAAAGAGTTGTCAATTAGATATTATCTCTTATTTAATTTATTTTTATCTTTTATTTTTTAGACTATTGGTGTAATAAAATTTAGATCGAAAAAAGAATGTGACTCTGTCTAATGTACCTATGATGATCAAGAGTTACGAATTTTATTAAGTAAACTCTCCTAAAGTTTATCTTTTGTGTAGTTTTTGAAATTTATCCTTTTTTATTATTAATAAAATAAATTCAATAGAACAAAGATGTGACTTATTTAATATAAGAGGAAGAATTTTGAGTTCAATCAAACATATTATTTCCTAAATTTTGAGAAGTAACTTACTCTGTGCACCCAAACACATTCAAATAGCATCATCTCACATATTTTAAATTGTTTTAGGAAGGGAAATGTTTACTATTTTAAAAGAAGGCATAATTCATTTTTTTGGTGGTCCAAGAGAATGGGAATTCTTTAATTTAGAAATATTATGAAGTTCTCTTAATGTATCGAGAGGCATGTATATACGCTATTGAAAAAGCCTTTTAAAACCACTTAAAAATGAAGTATTCATATGATCATTGTATGTAAGTTAAGAATTGTTCTTGAATTTTTTGCAAAATACTTCCTAATTTTTCTCTGAGTGGTACAATTTTGAATTGATTGATTAAACATTTTATTCTTTTCTGGACTATATATTTTTCAAAATTTTTTGGGCATACTCTTCAAAATAAAAATAAAATTCCCATACACTTATGATTCATCTCACGTATTATTACATTATAAAAATATTTTATAATAATATCACACTGTCAAAACACATATCAAGGATTTTGAAGAGGATGTAGAAGTTAATCTAATATTTTTCAATTCATTCACTTTGTTTCTAATATATTTCTTTATAAAATAATTAAATTTCTCATAACCATAATTTTTTTTTAAAGAAAGAGGGCATCATATTCACGTGCAACGCATGTGCTTCATTACTAGTTGGTTACAAAAAGATGATAAGCACATTATCCATTTCCTCATAGTAACGACAAGCTAATTCTGACCATTGAGACCACAGATTTCTTTCCTTCTCTTTCTTTCTAAATTTTTTTTTCCCTTAAAAAACTTTCCTATAAGACCGTTTTGCTTCCCAGTTTCTTCCATCTTGGGTTAACCGTATATTTAAGCCACTGCAATATTTTCCATTTTTGTGGTAGTTTTCTAATTCTTATCGGAATTGTTGCAGTATGTGCAAAACTATTGCATATCTTGGAAAAATAGAGCTTGAGTTATACTCAAAGGGGACATTTTAGCATATAAAATGCTTACCACTCTCCACTCATATCAATCTTCTGAACAGACACGAAACCTATGTACTAGTAATTTGGAAGTAATGGTAAAATTCCGGAATGGTACACAATCAGGGATATCATTCATCCAAACCAAGGCTTCTCGTCTCCTACCTTCCATTTATTCTTGTCAACAGAGGCATCGTATTGCCACCAATTTATTGTGATCACTATTTGTAAACCAATTATTTTTCTCCCACTAATTCCCTTATCTTTGTTTGACAAGTGTTTAACCCGTCTGGCTATAACTGGCTCATTCAACCTACCACTTGCTCATCTTTCCTCCTCCCTTGGGTTTATTGTAACAGGAGGAAGTAAGTTAAAGCCTCTCTAAAACATTCTTACTTCATCAAGCAGAAAACTAAAATCAACAGGCTATCTTTTCTTCCAGTTCTTCCTGGAACACAGCGTGAAACTTCTTTCTCCAATCTAATATCTGAAGTTCTCAGCCTTGACATATGTGTTGGGTCCTCTATACAACCTTTCTAGTCACCAAATCTCTCTAGGCTTAGAAGGATTTGCTCAATTGTTTTTAGATGCTTGGTTTGAAGGAGGACAAAGTAGACATAGCATTCCCAGAGAAGTTCAACATGCATCTCAGCTGCATACATATCATCCATTGTATGCTTAACCAATGATTTATAGAGCAACCAATCATGGGTAGGAATTTGCGGTTTAAGATGAATTGAGTGTTGAATGGTGAACCAAAGGTGTCAAAAAATTTCTGATGTGCATACCTGCCTACATACTATGCTTACAGGAGTCCAACATTTGTTCAAACCTATTGTTGATATCAATTGGTCAAGCACCGATCTACACAACTGCTATCTATATGAAACATGCATACTCACCTGATGACCTGATATAATGAAGGAACACTTCGGCCATATCCTAAGTCTATCTAGAAGGAAAATATCTAGAGGTTTTACATGGGATAATATATAAACAGTATACTCTTTAAGAACAAAATATACAACCTAATATCTTCAGAAAAAAAAAATATATGAAACAAAATATACAACCTAATCTCTTCAGATGAGAAGTTATATATGAAGCGGGGGAGCAGAACCTCAACATTGCCAGTCACAAGTGAGTGATGATCCCTGTTCAAGTCCTTTCATCACTGAGCTTTGAAAATCCTCTAGCTAAAGTTACGCAAACAGATCCCAAAGAACAAACTTGACAAAAGCAGAATAAGATATGGGAAATAATTCAGTCACATCCAATTTTTAGATTGGTAAGAATTATAAACATCTTGCTTGGTCATTCTTTAACTTTTTGCCGCAGACATATACAACCAGATGTTCTGCCAATAAAATTTGGACTGGTGTGATAGTGGCCTAGAAGAGAAAACAATAACCCACAAACAAAGTACTTTGGATCCAGCACTTTGTTCTAATACTAAGAGTTCAACTACAAGTTTACATGCTACAAAACAGTAAATTACAATTACAAGAACAGTTATGGAATGTAAGGCCATTTCTGCTATTTTGTCTGAAACCGCTCTGCAACTAGCTCTAGTCGAACCTACTGTTTTTGAAGCAGCATCTTCAATTTTGTGTGTGCACGTATGGAACCATTATGGATATACTATGTCCAAAGATTTCTTTATGAACATTATCCCTCTGCCTTATTAGTTTAGCCTAGCGTTCAAGTTTCCACTACTCCTGTCAACGTGCATTTTACTTTGTAGCTTAGTACATCCTCCTCCTTTGTTCAACCAAAAGAAAAATGGAAAAGGTGAACTCTTATTCTGACCTTGGTGACTTCCACAAATAGGTGTTCATGCCAAAGTAGGACATGAAATTCAGTTTTCTGATTTTAGACTCCTATAATAGTTTATTTAGCAATATGGTTCCTCCTATACCTATAAACCTGTTCCAGAATATATCCTAGCATTTAGTTTCTCTTCTTTGCAATTCGAGATATGCAGCAGAATGGATTATGAAGCAGGAATTGTTGATGAAACAGATGTGGCCGAACTTTGAAATCATTTCATTTAGGTGTCAAATCAACCAAACTGTCAAGGACTCCTGTATCCTCTTAGTATAAAGCAAGAAAAGTCATGCTTTCTGTGAAGTATTTTTTTTTTCCAGATATTGTGTTCTTTTTGCCATGTGAAAAACCTTTATACTTCATTAAGCTATAGAAAGATTTGTGGTCTGACATTGTCATGTTAATCAGCAAAATAAAAATTGGGGCGTCACATCAAATTTTAGAAACAGCTTTGGGAGTAAAGACTAGCAGCCCCATACAAATCCATACTGAGTGGAACAAATGGTCTGAGGTGATGTTTTAAGGCTTTAATGTTTCTCCGATGCTCATAGGTTTCTAAGCCAAAGAAATTATATTTGTAGACCACATGTGTTGGTCTTGGTCATTAATCTTTTTGTTCAGCGAAAAATGCATGATAAATAAATTTGTGAATATGCATTAGTCAAGTATAATGCCAAAAGAAGTTCCTTCATACCAAAAGAAGCATACCACGGATCAAATAACAATGAAATATCAAGATGAAAAATTCATTTCTTTTTTAATTAATACTTATTTTTTAGCAACTCATGGTGAAGCTCCATAGGTTATTCCTTGCACAGTATGTGATATGGGGGATAAAAAATCTTACCTCTAGGTCATGAAGCTTTGCCTCAAGCTTTAATTGATTCTCCATCCTTTTCTGCCTGAGGCGACCTTCAGTGACCATACAAACTCGGCGAGCTCTAATCTGTGCCTGCATTTTGCTCCAGGAATGTAGATAGCTTAATGTTGATGAAACTTGCTTTTTGACTGAGTGACCTTGTAATAAAGCCTGCAGCTTTAGTGTGCCTTTCAAATGGCGGAACTTTTTTCTTGCCTACAACAAGATAAAATCCTTCATTCAAACTGGAAATTAACAATCTAATTACATAAGCTTGAATATTTTAGACAAGAAGAAAATCCTAATGAGAGTACCTATTTGGAGAAGAGCCTAAATTATCTTATTAATGTATTATGAAGATCTAAGATAGCCTATATGCGTCATCCAGAATTTCATTCCAAAATCATGAATTCCATGTATTGGTTCTCTAAATCCTAAAAAGGCATTATATTTGACATAATTCAATACTTACTAAGGTGACGGTACCTTTTGTTTGTAATAATTATCTATTCTGAAGCCGAAATTAGGGATATCATTTTTTTAGTCACTGGAAGGATCAGTCCATTGTAAGCTAAAATCAGGAGGATATTATATTTCTGGTTTACGATGTAATAGAACTAAACATTTAATATGTTATTGCGCAAAAAACCACATGTAGGAATGGCAACTTTCAATTCTTAGAGCAACAAAAAGTCAATCATGCTCAGATTACAAACCCTAAAAGATTTCTACTTCTGTATGCAGGTATGTATGCATCTCTAAATTCAACTCCAGTACTTTAGTCAGCCACCTGATTAACAAGGATTCTTCTTTTACTCTCATTCCCATGATTTCTGTTGCCTAAAGGAAAACTTTCAATGCTTATATAGACATTGAACTAACAACTGTTATGGCGAAAGCAATATTGAGCCAGTAAATCTAGTCATTGTACATGAAAAAAAGGTATCTACTTATCGTCATCTAACCGATCATGGTAATAAATATCCAATGCAATTCATTTTCCAAGGTTCACCAAGGATTGGTAGAAGTTTAGGCTAAATACTAACGGTTGTCTGCATTAGTTTTATGGCCACACTTAAGGTGTTTGAGCATCTACTCTCAAAGATACAAATGAATCACATTTTAAATCTCCCTCAATTTAAACTTCATGTTTCCCATTAGCCTTTTCTGAGGTAATGTTAAGTCTTAAGTGAATTCCCTGTTTTACTTTTATGGGTATGCTTTTCGGCATTTAAACAAGACAAGGATAAAGCTTTCTCATTTGTCATCATAGAGCTTTCATATTGCATGAGTTAACCCTTACTAAAATGACAAACTGCATCATACAAATCAACACACTAAAACATACCACGAATGCACGGAATGCAGTCTGAATTTTGATTGCTGCTACATTCTCAGCAGGCATACCCGGAACCCTTTTATTCCTAATGGAAGCACCATTTTCTACTTTAGGAGACTCTTTCTGGGATTGGTATTCCCCTTTGTATTCCTCTGGATTTTCAGATGCTTGTACCTGTGATACCAAGGCAAAAGAGTGAAGTTTATGAACCAAAAATGGTATTAAAGAAAAAATTAATAATCTCTTGCTTGCAGTAAGTCACTTATGATATAGTCTCCAACACCTCCCGCCCCCAACAAAGTTCCAAAAACACACCCAGCACAAACTCAAGTTAAAGGGGAAAACCTAAGACTAGCCCAAGCAAATCAAATAAACGAAGGAATAAAGGAATGCCACAAAGGATGCATGAAGTCAAGTTTCTGCAGTAGCCAAATCAATTCTAAGGTGCCTTGTAGGATAAATTTGTCACTTGACCTAATAGTACTAGAAGTAACCAGAATTGAAGTCACCAAGCCCCAAATGATGTCAATGAAGTTTCTGATTTAAAGCTTTTCTGAATGCAACTTCAAATGCTACCATTCATAATCTTGATGCACATAAAAAATGCTATCACTTAAAAAGAAATTTTGATCTAGATGAAAAGCAACACATGGAGCTAGAGAAATTGGTGGACAAGTGAATTCCATTGCGTGCAAATCAGGGCTGGGTTGCAGAATGCTGATTCAATTTATATTGAGAAAACATTAGTTTCTATGATGACAATGAGAAGAAGATTATTAGAATGATTCATGATGAAACACATGTTTGGTGATCATACTCTATGAAATCGATCAACTACGAAGCTTTCCTATTGCCTATGATGAAACTGTGCATCTCATGATAACGTATCTATAAAGACATTTAACTTATCTTTTGCAACTTATTAAAGACAAGTTTTCTTAATTACGCATCGTGTTATCATAGATTTCTTCATGATGACAAATATTAAAGGCAAAAAGAATGGTTATTAACTGATCTTCAGTTAATACAATTCTATGTAAATAATGCTCTACGTACCTTCAGTTTTTTGGACATTTTGTCTTTCACTTTCTTTTTACTGATTATATTCTTTAACCAATCTCCAGAACCCATTACTGAAGCTTACGTATGGATTAGCCTGTATTTTGCAGCACAAAAATGGAAAAAAAAATTAGTACCTGGCAAATATCAAGGAAAGAAATCATTCTCATGCAACTAATGTGGCAATTACGGATTGTTCAACAGCTTCCAAATCTTAATTCTAAAAGAAAAAATGATTGTAAAGAAAAACATTAGGTGGACTAAATCTCAAGGTAATACTGTTAGAAGGAAATTTTGTTTCCTTACCAAACATTTCGATATCTTAGCAAAGATGAACTTTAAACTATTATGAAAGGTCATCAGACAACAAATTTTATACTGGTACGTACAAGAACACATGTATGCAGATTCTTCACCTTTTCGAAATCCTACGAATTTAAGTACGTGCCTGTGTTGTTCTTTTGTCATTCAATAGAATAGTCTAATCAATCACAAAGAAATAGTTGCACTAGGACATGCAATTGTATAGTCCATCTTTTAGAAGTCTCGTGACTATGTTGCTGAAATACATTTTCTCTAATCCAATTAGGGGTAGAATAAGTAAGCTACATAACATCCATATCATTTATGCAAACTAATTTTCTTCTGCATGATCATTTACTTGCCAAAAATCTATCCCTTGTTTGATGCCAGAAGAAAGAAAATTATTTATAAGTTTGTCATGAAATCGAAACAAAAATGAAGCAAATTTTGGCCCTAATACACTCTCTTTCTGAAACAGAATTCCTATTATATATCTAGCAGAAAAGAATACATGTTGATAATCAAGCTTCCCGACAGCACCCTTTCAACCATCTTTCCTAACTTCATCTTTGTGTGAATGTAAAGAGCTGCTAATGAAAACCTTGAATGATAATTACTAAATGCCAAACAAGAAATATATGTAGCTGGACTTCTCTTTTTGCACAAACTTCATGATTGAAGATACTTATTAACCTTGATTCCCTTTGCCTGAATATTATGACCTTGAAACTATGACAGTAGAAGCAGACAAGTTAACATCGCTGATAACATGTTACCCAAAATGTGCATTGCTTAAATAAGTTACAGCAGCCAAGCATTCTTGGTTTAGACCATTTACTCATTCGTTATTAACTGAAGCCAATAACTTTTAGAAATAGTGAATTTTCTATAAGATCGCAAGATTGACATTTACAACTCATAACAAGTGCACTGTGTGTTAAAGTGAGCTCTTTTCCTTACAGATCCTGGATGAGTGAGAAAGAGTTAAAAATGTCATTATTATTTCCAAATGTGATGCATCTCTATGTATATAACTCATTTCTCTCTTCATATCAAAGACTGAAAGTTGACAGAGGTGAAAAACACGAAAATTTCAGTTTCTTCGTATGGAAAAGTATAATGTATCAGTGTCGAACACTGAAAGTTGAAAGAGTTGAAAAACATAAAAAACTTCAGTTTCTTGGTATGGAAAGGTACAATAGATCAATGTCGAAGACTGAAAGTTGACAGAGGTGAAAAACACGAAACTTTCAGTATCTTGGCATGGAAAAGTATAACATATTAATGTCACCATATAAATACCATTCAGGTTTCTAACGTCTAAAGTTCAAAGCTTGCCAGAAAACAAAATATATTTTGTATTTTCTTGTCTTTGTCATGGAAAAATTCTCAGTAGTTTATTCGTGAAGATTAAATACAACAATATCACAAAAGAAGAAACATGCTTGTCAAAAATATTACCCAAAGATATCTGTTTCTATAAGAAAAAATGAAAATGGGACCATTACAGTTTCTCTATGCTTAGGAATAAGCTTTTAAGAAAGCTTGTTCAAATCTAACCATTTTACATCTATTAATCCATTCTAAAATTTCTATCTTTGACGTATTTGCACAGATTTCAAGCGAAGTTATTTTACTTTCTTCGCAGAAAAATTTCTTGGATGAAGACTGGTTTGTTTCAATCAAACTGTCAGGTCTTAAAATTAAATCTACTCTAGATGTTAATGAAATAGAATCAATTCTCAGTTCCTTTCATCATGGAAGTTTAACATACAAAATCTAGCACAACAGGATTCCTTAACATTAAACAAAAAAGGAAAATAGTAAACTTGATTAACAACCACAAAGAATCACACCCCTGATTCAACTTCTGAGAATTAAATCTTAAGCAAAGTACAAAAAACTACAAGCCAATGCCAGAATGAGCTAAAAACCAAGTCAGAATCTTCTACCATTAACGTAAAGATCCATCTTTTATCCTTCAAAAACCAAAACCCAGAAACCAAAATATGATAAAACCAGCTAAAACAATGCAAAAACATAAATTTGAAACAGGAATTGTATCAAACAGAACGTGGGAATTATGAACATCATACCTCTTTGTCCAGTCTCTTCTGACAAATTGGTATGTCCTACTTCTAAAGGAAAGTAAGAAAAGTCAATCAAGGTGTAAATGATGAAAGATTTTAGTAATGGCAGATTAAGTACTGTGCACTGTAGACTGGTATGAGCGAAATAGAAGAAATACTGGGGAGAGAGGGGGGAGAAAGAGAGAGAGAGGGAAAAGAACAAAAGGTGGGCAAGAAGGGGTAATATTGTGTGGAAATTTGGAACGGTCCCATCACCTACTTATCAGCCCAATAAGTTTCATAAGAGACGATTTCTCCATCCCGAATTTTAGGACACAGAATAACATAAGGAGGCAGAATGTGTTTTAATCTAAAAGAAAAGTTATACTATGTATGTCTCTCTATTTTATTTATTTTCTTGTGATAAAATTTACACTTTTACTTCTAGAAGTGCATGCGAGTTTCACCATTATGTTGACCCATCTCTATGTATATAACTCCCCATTTCTCTCTTCATATCAAAGACCGAAAGTTGACAGAGGTGAAAAACATGAAAATTTCAGTTTCTTGGTTTGGAAAAGTATAATGTATCAGTGTCGAACACCGAAAGTTGAAAGAGTTGAAAAACATGAAAAACTTCAGTTTCTTGGTATGGAAAGGTATAATATATCAATAAAGACTGAAAGTTGACAAAGTGAAAAATATGAAACTTTCAGTATCTTGGCATGGAAAAGTATAATATATCAATGTCATCATATAAATAACATTCAGGTTTCTAACATCAAAAGTTCAAAGCTTGCCAGAAAACAAAATATATTTTGTATTTGCTTGTCTTTGTCATGGAAAAATTCTCAGTAGTTTATTCGTGAAGATTAAATACCGCAAAATCACAAAAGAAGAAACATGCTTGTCAAAAATATTACCCAACATATCTATTTCTATAAGAAAAAATAAAAATGGGACCAATTCAGCTTCTCTATGCCTATAAATAAGCTTCTAAGATAGCTTGTTCAAATCTAACCATTTCACATCTATTAATCCATTCTAAACTTTCTATCTTTGAGATATTTGCACAGATTAAAGCTGAAGTTAATTTACTTTCCTCACAGAAACATTTCATGGATGAAGACTGGTTTTGTTCAATCAAACTGTCAGGTCTTAAAATTAAATCTGCTTTGGACATTAATGAAATAGAATCAATTCTCAGTTCCTTTCATACATTCAATCTTGGAAGTTTAACATACAAAATCTAACATAACATGATACCTTAAACACTAAAAAAAAATTAGTCAACTCGATTAATCAAACACAAAGAATCATACCCCTGATTCAACTTCTGAGAATTAAACCTTAAGCAAAGCACATAAAACTACAAGCCAGTGCCAGAATGAGCTAAAAACCAAGTCAGAATCTTCTATCATTAACGTAAAGATCCATCTTTTAACCTTCAAAAACCAAAACCCAGAAACCAAAACATGATAAAACCAGCTAAAACTATGCAAAAACATAAATTTGAAACAGGAATTGTATCAAACAGACGTGGGCATTATCAACATCATACCTCTTTGTCTAGTCTCTTCAGACAAATGGGTCTGTCCTATTTTTGAAGGAAACTAAGAGAAGTCAATCAAGGTGGAGAATGATGAAAGATTTTAGTAATGGCAGGTTAAGTACTGCGTATTGCAGAGTGGCATGAGTGAAATAGAAGAAATACTGGGGAGAGACGGGGGAGAGAACAATAGGCGGGCAAGTAGGGGTAATATTTTGTGGGCATTTGGAACGGTCCCATCACCTACTTATCAGCCCAATACGTTTCATAAAGAAAGAATTTCTCTATCCTGAGTTTTAGGACACAGAATAACATAAGGAGGCAGAATGTGTTTTAATCTAAGATAAAAATAATACTAATTATGTCTCTCTATTTTACTTATTTTCTTGTGATAAAATTTACACACTTGCTGCTAGAAGTGTATGCGAATTTCACCATTATACTGAGGGCATATAACATATGGACATTTCTTGAAAACATAAATGAATAAAATTCGTGTTGCGTAACTATTTTGCTGAGTCATTATTCTAACTTTATTTTTATCAAGTTGACGGTACAAAATTGATCCAGAGAAGTTTTTTCTTTCAAGAAATCAATGTACCACATGGAAACTTTAAATTTGTGGAAAAAAGTTGCATTAGGAAAAACAAGTTTTGAAAATATGACAATTTTGTGAGATAAGTCAATGGTGACAATATTGGTTAGATGAAGTTAAAAAAAAAAAGGTATACTAATTTGAAAAGAATATGTTTCTTTCTGTCACAAATTATCTTCTCTTTCTTCAATCAAAGGGGCTTAACCACCATCCCAATACAAATCTGTCATTGTATTTTATTTAATTAAAGTTTGACAAATAGTGACAGAAGTACCAACCACGGCATCTTCTAATTTAGTTGTGATGGATAGACCTTCTTGGCTTTTTCTTAGACCCTACTTCTTAAAAATAATTATTGCGTAATATTTATGTTAGATTTAATTATATTGGGTGCCGACAATTTTTTTACATTGCGAATGCTAAATTAGAAGACATTGAAAAACCAACTTTTTAGGTACCGTAAAAGAGATGATTCCATGATTGTAAGTCAACAAAAATGAAGGCTTAAAAAAATATGGGATTTTCCCAAAGCAAAAAGTTACATTGGAAAAATCAACTTGCTAATGGGTCATCATCTTATTTGAAGAACAAAAAGCAAAATTTGGAGTTTCATTTGACTCGGTTTGTTTATTTAAAAGAACTGAAATGATAAAATCGCAGAAGAAATCTGCTCGAGTTCTATTAAAACTATTTGTTGGATTTTAATGTTTCAATAAATTTTGAAAAATGATTTGAACCTCCAATTTTTTATTCTCTCCCACTCCTGTCTTTACTTTTTTATCGTACAAAAGGACTTCAAAATTATTTTTTGTATATATAAAATTAAGATCTTACAATTTTCGGGGTATCTAGATGAAATATAAACTTAAATTTTTATAATTTAGAGATGTTAAAATATTTTCATCGAATAAAAAATAAAGAAAGAAATGTACGCATCAAAGAGTGGAATGTATAAATCCTTATCTAAAATTTTACACGTGAAATATTTAATATTTACTCAAGAAAAAGTAAATATTAGAACAAGAAAATTCTTGTATAGATTCAGTTTATGGTTCGAGATGTGAAAATTCTGATTTAGACAAGGGCCATGTAGTGATATATGTTGAGATAAAAATAATATTTTTGTGTGGTAACAAGACAATAAAATTCATGAGTGAAAACTGTAAACCAAGTTTCTATATACATGAATTTCCTAGTCAGAAAGCATTTTCCTTCAATTTTTTTTAAAATTTTTTATCGTTACAGTTACGTTTAGCTAATGGTGCAATACGAATTCTAAGAATCACATTTGTTTATGAGAAGGCAGCCATATGATTAAAGTTGGACACAATTCAAGAATGTTGAATGATTGCCAATGACACTACCCTACAGAAATGGAAATATGTAATATCTCTATGGAATCTTTGATGATACCGGTGGTTAGCTTTTTAGGTTGAAGGTGGTTAAGAACTTATGATTTGGTGGATAATAATGTTTCAGATTGGAAAGAAGAAGGAAAAATAATGGTGCTTTTCACCTTAATGGAATCGACAAGACAATAATTATAATGCCAGAGTTTTAAATTTATCAAAAATGATTGCTGATTAATGACACTTGAAATAATGTGTGGCTGGCAATAGATGGATTAGGGTGCCGAACTTTGTTTATTCAGATTGAGTGATTGTCTATTTTCCTAATGCGAATAACAGTTGTTTTTAAAGAATAAACCAATTAATTTGATGTAGCATACAACTCTGAAATTGTGTCTCCACCCTTAATCAATATCAACCACTCGATTTATGGCGAGAATCCTGGCTCAGGCATACTAGAAACATGGAATATTGGTTAAGTAGAAATTTATCAGAGCGAGAGAATTTGTCTTGTATGGTGCCATAATTGAAATATATTTACTAATAACGCTTAAGTAATTCTGGAATAAAATTTGTTCATATACAGTACTCGTATAAGGCATTATTTTGTAACGAAATTGCAGAATTTTACTGCATGACTTAGTCATTTATTTGGCCAATAGTTTTATAACATCAAAGATTAGCTTAACCCTAGAAAAGCGTACCACATTATAATCGACCGTAGCATTAGTATTATTTAGAAAAGCATGAGGTAGTTCAGATTCTCCATAAAAAAAATAGGGTTAATTATAGTTTGCACCCTTGAAAGTGGGAGTAACCTATATTTTGCCTCCTTGAATGTAAAAAATGTACATTTTGCACCAAAAATTTTGGGTTAAAATTTTTTTATCAACTGAATTCTACATAATTGCTAAAAGTCTAAATTGCCCGTACAACTACATGTCTATTGACAAGTATACCCATAGGTACTAAAACTTACTTTTTTTTTTTCCCTATTTTATTGTATACATGTCTATTATGCTCACATATATAATTTTAAAAACTAATCATACATACTTTTTAACTAACTATATAAAATACATAAATTGTTTTGTCATATTATACTTCACGAATAATATTTCAATTTGTTATAAAATTTGTATAATAGTAATGATAAATTTTTCACGCTATATACAAAACAATAAAGACTTATATCTAAATTTACACACACACACAACCAATAAGATGATAGAATTTTTATTAATTTAATATGTTTAATATATTATGCTACATTAATATCAATTTTAGCTCTTTTCTTTGTGCATGAAATATTACATTATGTTTAATATAATATGCTTATTAATAGCAAATTTAACTCTTTTCATGGTATACGAGATGTCACATTAATAAAAAATTCTATCATCCTATTGGTTTTATATATGTGCATGTATAAAAATTTGGATATAAATTTTTATTTCTTTGTATATAACGCAAAAGATATATCATTATTATTATACAAACTTTAAAATTTTGTCACAAATTGAAATATTATTTATGAAGTATAATACAACAAAAAATTTTATATATAGTTAGTTAAAAAGCATGTACAAGTATTTTTCAATATTAATTTTTTAAAATTATGTGTATAAATACGTATTATACGAGTATGATATACATTGAAGGGATAAAATAGAAAAAGAAGTAAGTCGTAATACCTATAGGTATATTTGTCAATATACGTGCAACTATAAGGGCAATTTTGAAATTAATAAGTTATACAAAATGAAGTCAATAAAAAATTTTGAACCCAAAGTTTTTGGTGCAAAATGTACATGTTTTGCATTCAAAGAGGCAAAGTATAAGTTACACCAAATTTCAGGGGGGGCAAACTATGATTAATCCTAAAAAATAAAAGAGCCACAGTACACAAGTCTTATCAAAGTGTTGTGTATTATCAAGGTTCAATCAATACTCTAACAATGATGATATTATCATCTTGCTGTAGGAGTACAGAAGCACTTTGTTGTACACTTGTATTTGTCTTGTTATTTAGTTTGAATTATTGGTTGGGTTGCATTTAAGCTTAGTTAATAAGATTTGACAGCACGAACCAAACAACATCAGTGTCGTTATCTTGTTGAATTGATTATTTGGTAGGTTGTGCAATTTGACATTTTCTTCATAGAATCAATTTTTCCTTTTAAGTTTCTTGTTCTTTAAATTATGTGAATAAATCTATATGAGTTTTGTGCATGTACAGTGAATTTTGAGTCCAAATTTCTTTTGTTCTCCTTTTTCTTAGGTGTCGAATTTGATAATTGGCAATATTTTATGTACAAAATTACTGTGCAACAACTCAATTAGGAAATTCTTAACATGGATACAAACATAGATGCATGAACTTAGTCTTAAAATAACTTAATTGGGTATTTCCTAACATGGATATCTTTTTTAATGCATATAATATAGTTCTAGAATTCAGGTGCATGACCTTTAGTCTCACTGAAAGAAACAGGAAAATGATGCACCAGCTCTGGATGGACGATACTTTTTAAAAAAATTTGTACTATAACATTTTTCTCAGGAACGCGAATGTGAGATAAAAAAATAGTTCAAAAATTGTATAAGAAAAGTAATTTTTGAATTAAATTATAACCACACAAAGCCAAGCAAATAATACAAAGTTGAAATAAAAACACAGAGCTAAAAAGGGTTATCATGGTTTCATGGATATATATGCCCAGAGTTTAAGACAGAAAAGAGCATAAGGGAAATTTTAAGCTAGTAACAAAGAAAAGAAAAGAAAAGAAAAAACATTTACTCGAGAAAACAAAAGAAAGACAGACAAATTAATAAGTCTTCTTTTTTTTCCTGTTTATAAGTTTAGTAAAGGAATGAAGTGATCTGAACATGCATAAAACTAGATTCTTCTGCCGGATTTGATCGTGCAATTTTAGTCTTCTGAAAACTTCTAGTATCTTGTTTTTGTTTTTGTCTCCATCTCTTTAATTTGGAGAAGAAAATATTTATTCTTCACCAAGAAAATCTCAATTCTCTCCGTTCCCTTCTTTTTCCCCCCTTCGATTTTCCTTTTTAAATTCCGAAACAAAGAAAAAAATGCATCGCTTTCCCTTCTTTTACTCTCTTTCTTGGGTCAAAACTCAGCTATCAGACCAGCTATTCTTCTTGCCTCTCTAACCATATCTGTCTGGCTATCACAACATTTTTGTTTGGCTACTAGCTGGGCTATCGTATGAACATTTTTGCTTTCAATAAAACACTTAAAAGGCTACTACTTTTTTTTCTTTGTAAAGTTTTGGTTTACTCAATTGTTGAAAATTTTAAATTACTCATCAAACTTTCAATTGTGTAAATTAATGATTATTTTATCTTCTTAAGACATTAAGTATTTTTTAACGATGTTAAATTTAGAGGCATTTATGTCCATATTTAATATTTTAAGAAAAAGAAATAAAAAACAAACAACCTTGTTTTCCGTGTTCCTTTGTTGGTTCCTCAGAGTTGGAATTAGAAGTCAATGCTCAAAACACAGTTTCTCCCCATCGAACCTAACTTCGCCGCAGGTGGCAAAAGTGGTCCCGGCGGGGCTCGAACCCGCGACCTTCGGCTCATAAGACCAACGCTCTAACCAACTGAGCTACGGGACCAAGATGTGGGCACAGTATGACCTTCAATTGTAAAATAGGTGTCCATTCAAAATCTGCTGGAAAAACAACATAATTTTTTACAGTTTTACCGATTCTCAAGACTGAAATGATTTAACTGCAGAGAAGTTGCATATGTTTTCTTACACTTTTGGTTGACTGCTCTAAATCTTTGCCCTTTTTTTTTTTTGCATTTTTTTACTCCTCCTGTGGCCATCTTTGTAACTTTCATGACCCCAGGCTGTTTTGTGGAAGCAGGGATAAGTCCTCTCTTTCGTAACAAAGTAATGATCTAACAAGCAAGTGAAGTAGTGTGTCCAATTCTTTCAGATGCAATCTTAGGCAATCCATTATCACCCCACACGTAGAATTAGAAAGTCATTTGTGATGCATGGATGATTTTAGGTTCCATGTTGCCCCATATATTGCTCCTATTCACAAATACGTCCAAATTCCTACTTCAATTTTAAACACAATGACACATTTATACTCAAAGAAAAAAAATAAAAATTGAGAACATAATTAATCCGAATAGTCCCTAGCAGTTTGAGGGTCTGAAAATAATTATGACATCTCAAGTTGAATGTAAATTTAGATTCTATCATCTATACTCCAAGATACAATCAAGATCTAATACGTGTAAACTTGTCATATGAATATCACTAATAACCAGTGTGCTTGCAAAATGCGAAAAAAATCAGGTAGCATAACTAAGAATCCAGCGGAAAGAAGCATTAGTCAAGTTTACACTTTGCATAACTGACAAGGACCTCTAAAGAAATGAAATGAATCACCTGCTATTTGAATTGTCATGTTGCTAGTCGCGATTAGATCCGAATATTCCTTTTTTTAATGTAATGGCTTATTAGTTTTTTCGTCGTAAGATGTGAGACACTGGCTATCATCTATACTAATAGTGTCTCAGATGTCTTAATTCGTTGAATCGAGTAATCACTTGAAGCAGAGAACAACATCAAACTCCAGATGTGCCGGATCTACTACATGAATGTGTCAACGGGAGCAAAAGATTGATTAAGACCAAGCAAAGAAAGATTGGTTTTTCAATGCACAAGTGAAGAAGAAGAACTCGACGGAGGGAATTCAAACTCCCTTCCTACTAACCTAGTCGAGTGTTAGATCAGCCGTACTAGAAGGTGCGGCTGCATCAACTTCATTATAAACTTTCTTTTGATTAACCAAGTAAAGAGCCTGTCTTATCTTTCTTCTCCTTTGCACTGTGGAAATGTGTTTGTTTGATACTATTTTTTATAAACATATTTTTTAATACGTTTTTTAATTACTTTTTTATTTTACATACATATTTATCAAGAAAAATTTTAAAACAACTACAGTAATGTTTTCCAAAACATACCTCAAAAAATACTCATTCAGACGCTGCTAATAGTCATGTACACGTATTTAATGAATCCATGTACTGCTTCATCAGTTCTCATCATACTGTTTCTGGTTCAAGAGTCCTATGAACAAATAGGGTTTGGTTACTTTATGGAAGAGAACTAGAGCATCTATCTATTCATGATGAAATGTTCTAGAAATCTTGTATGAAAATAAGAAACAATTCATCGTAGTTATAAGAAGGGAAACTACATGCTATCTATATACTGCGTCAACTTTTGTGTTTTTTTTTAAATGAGAATCGTAAGTGTTTAGTTACAACGTTAGACAACTGTCCTTATACCAGCCAGAGCTAAACTTGTTAGCCATGGGTGAAGATTTACTTCCACTGAAGATCCTAATGGAACATGGCTCTAGACAAGAAATTTTTACAACGTGTTCGATGGAACACGGCTCTGGACAAAAGTATGATGTAAAAGTAACCTAAACTTGTTCTTTATGAGCTATTGAGTTCAGTGTTAAAAACACTTTAACGCCTTCAAATTGGTCATGTCATTTGTCGTTTTTACTTATCTTTGGCGACACTTTTAACTGCTTTGAGCCAGTTTCAACTTTCAAGCCAAATTGTTTTCTATGCTTGTTTCTCTTGACGAGTGACGAATGCATAGTAAAAGTAACAAAGAGTTGGGTACAGCTGTACGTTTGCCATTGACAGGAGAGCCATAAACGATGAAGTTTGGCTCTTTGGGTTTGAGGCCGGTGGCCATTAATTGGGAGATTGAGTGAATATGCTACAGGGGTGGTTTTGTACTGGGTGAGCGGGGTTAGCGCAAACGCGGGGATTCGTAAAAAGAGTAGCTAGTGAAAAATACTTTGGTAGATCAGATACACGGGTGGGATCATCAACTTTCTGGTCCACGTTGAAAACATCACTCACCAGTACCAAAGGATCCACAGGGGCCCCACAAGCTATTTACAAGAGTGCCACCGGTGAGAGATGTGACTGAATGTGGATCACAGGATTCATGGTCTCATCTGTGTATCCGATCCGCTTAAGTATTTCTCATACATAGTAATACATAGTAGAGGGATTCGCAGACAAAAGGAAAATGTTTTGATGATGCCCCACAAAAATTGGTTAGATTTAAAAAAAAATAGTAAGTTTTCATAAAAATTTATCAATTTCTTGTGATTTTTTTTTTTTTTGCCAAATTAAGTTAGCATTGTCCCAAACAAAATCGATAAAATAAGGTGGAAGGAAGGAATTTAATTTGAGTATCATGTTATAAGTAAGGTGGATAGTGTTGCAATATTAAATTGTTTGGTGATGGCATCTAAAGAAATGGTAAATTGTTTGAATAAAGTAGTAAGTTAGCTCAAAAGGCATACCACTAATTTTTTTTTTTTTTTTTTTTTAAGTTAGCCTTTCTTTGGGTGCCGAGTTGGCCGTGGATCATTTTCCAATTTTTCACGCCAGAAGTTAAAAAAAAAAAAAAAAGGACGAACAAGTTTCTTTAGTTTTACCCTAATAATAGATCATAATAACGATTACAATCCAAAATCCATATAGAGTTCCAAAAGTACGACCAACTTAAAGCACACGAAAGTGGAGAAGTCCCATGCATGATACCAAAACAAGCCAAGAAAGCTTCTAAAATATCAGCAAAACCAACTAGTATATATATAAAGATAATAAAATCAACACACACATATCGAAGTCAGCATCCGGTAAGCACATGGCGTTGGTTTAGCTTCTTTCTAGTTCCCAATGGCAAACTTCCTGCAGACAGCGCAACAGTTTTTCTCCACTAGCCACCGCTTGATGCACTCGAAGTGGTATCCGTGGCCGCAGTCCAGCTTTACTGGGTCCTGCCCATTTCGCAGTTTATCCTATAGGAGAAGAAAAAAGACACTATGAAATTTGGTTAAGGATGAAATAAGGAAAAACTCCAGATTTAGTGCAAGAACATGTAAACTTAATGCAAATACTAAGATTTTTAAGGTAAATGACAATTTGAATTTCATTTATGATATATTACCTGTTCAATTAAAATGGCAGAAATTAACTAACACGTATGATAACCCTAAAACACTACAATATTATCTCTAGTAAATTCAAGATTGCTTACCAAACAAATGCAGCATATTTCTTGTTCTTGTTCGTCATTTGTTGTGTTTGAGCTGTATCTCAGGCTGTTGAGGCCTATCAAAATATCTTCTTCACTTAGGCGGGTGTGAACTCTAATTTCATTTATAAGAACAGCTATTTCCTAAATCTCACACCATATTTGAGGAGGAATCATTCATGAGAACAAAGAGGGAATCACAATATTTTTCTAGTAACCGCTCATTCAAATCATCTAACAAAATCTTACCTGATCAGCCATCGCATCCAGATTTAGGGTTAAGCCATGATGCCCGTCATCACGACCATGGATGTTTGCAACCTACAACATATTTGTCATAAACAATATTAGCATTCTGGTAAGTCCTAGATCATTATTTTTCTAATCTAAATCCAATTAATATGTAGACAAGAAAAGAAAGGTTGAATTTGTTTCCAGGCATTACACCTTCTAAGACACCTTGATATATTTTCAAATCAAGAAAAAGAAAAAGAAAGCATAGAATTTCACAATAGTGATAGACATGCATTTAGCAAAGAACCTAATTACTTGGCCTTTGAAACTGTGAATGTCCAGTCAGATGCCCTTGAAAACGACCATGCTTTTGTCAAAAATTAAAAAGAAAAAAGAAAAAAAAATCAAAGGTCATGCAATATATAGCTGAAAAAAAGGTTAAATAACACCTAAAAGTAAACATATATCTCCAATTGTTATGTTCAATTGCCAAAACCATATTGAAACTCAAAGAAACTAACCAAAGCATGACGAACTGTTTCTCTGGCATTATCAGGAAATGCTTGGAGCAATTGCACTGGCAAATATGACGCTGCTAGTGGGGCATCTGCCTTGGGTGTTGGCGCATTACATGCTCCTAAAGCCCGCGCTATTGATTCTCTCACAAGAACATTAGAGCTGACAAGTTGTATCAAGATGTCACAACCAACTCTTGAGGTATTGTTGACGACACCTCTTGTGTTCTCACTAGCACTACTCAAATTCATTCCTCCAGGACTGCCATCACGCTGGAATGCTACGGTGGAGCCAATGCTAGAGTTTAAAACAGGACGAATTGGATGAGGAATGATGTGTCCTAAAAGAGAAATATATTGGCTGCCTGTTGTTCCCCTATGTTGCGCATCTGTCATCAGGGAAACTTGGTTCGAGGTGTTTAAAGAACTCCCATCCAAATTCCTTGGCTGTGACGATATCGAGGTGCTTGTCGGTGGCTCTATGTTATGCATGATTTGGCCTTCTCTATTAACTGATGTCGTACCACTCCAATAGGTGAGAATACTAGGAAAAGAATCGTATGATGCTGGTACGCTTCTCCTTATAGTATGCGGTCTCTTCCTTGGGACAGTCCTGTAACTATGCGCTGGGCGACTTAAAAGACTGGAGTTCCCATCCCCAGAAGCATCTCTTACTAAGATTGAAGGTTCTTGGTTTACAGAGGGACCAATGGGATTTGTGCTTTGTGATGAACCACCATTCGCAGGAGTTACTTGGCATTGACAATGTCCAGTGTTTCCATTAGAGCCTTCATTATCCTCGGACGATCCATCAGGTGCCTTTCTTTTTTGTCCACAGTTAGTGCAATGTGTAGTAGTTGAGAAACTTCTGTCATAAACCATGGTAGGAGAGATAGAACTGGAGATTGTTGAAGCTAAAAATGAAATGGTTTTGTCAGATAATATAACAGTATTGAAACATATTTGATAAACAACACAAAATATAGGGGAACAGTTGTAGTCTTACCATACGGAACATTCAAATCAATGTCGCTGGTAGCGTCATCATTATTCCCCAACATCTCCCTGAAACTTGTAGGAGAATCGGAAGATAGTTGTTGAGCTTCCACAGAGGTCAGAGTACTTGCAGCTGTTGCTTCTAGTTGAACATATGTGGAACTGGACAAGTTGCTAAACGAGCTAGGCATGCTACCACTAGAGGTATTGCTGTTGATGCTTTGACCCTCCATGATCGTTCCATTAATATCTGTAGAAAATTCAAAAACCTCAAATGACAACTCATACAATGAAAAATGAAATATGTGAACATGTCGTACAAAGAGATTTGGTACTATGCTTTGTTCCCTTGCATCAATTGAACCAAAAATCCAAGAAACTTTGTTAAAGAAGGGGGGGGGGGGGGGGGGGGGGAAGCAGCTAGAAAACCCAACAGAGATAGGGAACCACTCTTGGTAAAACGAAATGGGTTTAACATGTCTAGTGAAACACAAAAACTAAATAACTACTGAATTATAATCATTTCTTGGTATTCTTGTTTTTTATCACTTTATTTATATGTAAAATATTGTAATATAACTAATATAAATCTGCATTACTTGTTTAACTCTAAGAATTAAGGATGAAAGATGCTTCAACACTAAATAGATAATTTCTTTCCTCATGAACACAATCAAAAGAAAAAGAATAAATGATACGATCATATATTGACTTTATATAACCTACACAAGGTAAAAAATTATTTAATTTGAATAAAAGTGAAATATTGCAGTATGAGTATAGAAAATTTTAGTAAAATAAAGTAGGTTGAACACGTTTATTTTTTAAAGAAATAAAAGAACAGTTATTCTAATAGTGAAACACAAGCACTAATAACTACAGAATTTTAACCAATTCTTGGTGGTGTCGTTTGTTACCACTATATGTGCGTGCGCGTATAGAGTGTAGTATAACTAATATTTATCAATGTTACTTTTTTAGCCCTAAAAACTAAGGATGGAAGATGTTTTAAAACTACATAGGTAATTTCTTTCCTCATGGAAACAATCGGAAGAAAAAGAATATATGACACAATAATAGTGTTGACACTATAACACCTACACAATGTAGAAAAATATTTAATTAGACTAAAAGTGAAATAATTCAATACGAGGATAGAAAATTTTGGTAAAACAAAATGGGTTTAACAAATTTATTTTTATAAGAAGTAAAAAAAATATTAATGTTAATAGCAAAACAGAAGAGCTAATAACTACTAAATTATCACCAGTTCATGATAGTGTTGTTTGTGTCACTATATTTACATGTAGAGTAGTGCGATATAACTATGTAGATGAAATTTACTAGTTTAAAAATAAGGATTGAAGATGCTTCAACGTTAAATAGATAATTTTTTTCCTCATGAATACAATCAAAAGAAAAAGAATAAATGACACGATCATAGTATCGCTCTATATCACCTACAAAAGGTAAAAAATTTTAACTAAAAGTGAAACATGATGTACAAGTATAGAAATTTTAGTAAAATAAAATAGGTTTAACAGGTTTATTTTTGAAAGAAGTAAAAGAATATTTATGCCAATTGTGAAACAAAGCACTAATAACTATTGAATTATAACTAGTTCTTGGTAGTGTGTTTTGCGTAAAATGTTGTAATGTAACTAATATAGATCAATGTTACTTGCCCTAAAAACTAAGGATGGCAGATGTTTCAAAACTAAATATATAATTTCTTCCCTCATGAAAACAATCAAATGAAAAAGAATAAATGACACAATCATAGTATTGACTATATATCACCTACACAAGTTAGAAAACTATTTAATTCGACTAAAAGTGAAATATTGCAGTACGAGAATAGAAAATTTTGGAAAAATAAAATAGGTTCAACACATTTATTTTTGAAAGAAGTAAAAAAATAAATATGGTAATAGTGAAACACAAGAACTAATAACTACTAAAATATCACCAGTTCTTCGTAGTGTGGTTTGTGTCACTATATTTATGTGTAGAATATTGTGATATAACTATATAGATGCATACTGTAATTTCTATGTAGAATAGTCTATAAAAAAAAAAAACTATATAGATGAACTTTACTTGATTAACCATAAAAACTAAGGATTCAATATGCTTCTACACTAAATAGGTAATTTCTTTCCTCATGAAAATAAACAAAAGAAAAATAAATGACATGATTTAGTATCGACTTTATATCACCTACGCAGGGTAGAAACTATCTATCTAATTTGACTAAAAGTTAAATGTTGCATTACAAATATAAAAAATTTATTATACTATAAATAAAATAAGTTTTGAATCCAAAAAAAGGTAATCATTGGCATGGTCTTCATTGACGCGTGTGTCGATGATTGAGACAAAACATGGAGACATTTATTCAATTTAAATGATAGAGAGAAAGGAAATAAATCTAACTGGTTTACAGAAATTCCAAGTGTTTAGAAACA